>APFE031193309.1:0-17354 GCA_000404065.3 Pinus taeda | reverse complement strand
GTTGGCACAGGCCGTGGACTGTTTCCCTCTCTGAGGGTTTTAACCACGTCAAAATACTGGTGTATTGATCTGTGATCTATTTGTGAGCGGTGTCCTTTTGGTGTTCTGTCTGAGGAACTTACCCTGGAAATTCCTACAGTATCATCCCTTACATGTACCTACTCGTCCTTGGGAAATCATTTCCATGCAATTTGTGGGAGGTTTACTGACAACCAGGAAGGGACATGACTACCAATTCGTGTTAGTTGACAGGTTCAACAAGATGTGTGTCTTGATGTCCTGTAAAAGGACCATCAATGGAAAAGATGCAACAAACTTATTCTTTGGAAAGGTATGGGTGTACTTTGGGATACCAAGGAGGATCATTTCAGATAGGGATACAAGATTTCTTAGTGCATTCAAGACTATATTGTGAGAGAAGATGGACACAAAGTTGAAGAGATCTACAACATTCCATCCACAGACAGATGGGAAGAAAGAAGTAATCAACAAGAATTTGGTGCAGCTTCTGAGGGGATACAACCAGAAGCATCCAAAGACATGGGATGAAAATATGGTATACATACAACATTCTTATAGCATACCAGTCCACACTTCTATAGGAAATTCCCCATTTGAGACTTGTTTTGGATATTTTCCACCTTCACATTTGGATATTTCATATGGGAAACAAGGAGAAGTGCGCGAAGATCTTATAGGAGATTCTTTAAGCGCTGAAAAATTTATAGAGAAGATCAGACAAATACATCTATAGGTACAAGAAACACTGCAGAAGTCACATGAGAATTATGAGGCTAGACATGATCAACAAAGAACAATGAAATCATTCAAGGTGGGAGATAGAGTATGGCTATAGTTGAACAAGGAGAGGTTGCAGGTGCCTGTTAATAAAATGAAGGATCTAAGGTATGGTCCATTTAAGATATAGGAAAAGGTGGGTGATAATTCCTATCGACTCATTTTACCACCATATATGTGCATTTACTCTATTGTGAATGTAGAGAAATTGAAACTCTATGGCCTTCCATGCTAGATCAAATAGTTTGTACCTTTTATGGAGGATTTGGCACCAGATGCTTAGGAAGAGTTGATAGAAGATAAATTTTTGCAGAAGATGTCTAGACCTATAAGACAAGGACAACAATGACATTTGGCAGAATGGGTTGAAGGGACAATTTCCAAGCAAAGCTAAATGGTACATGAAAGAGAAGGTGGAGGAAGATTTTCCTTACCTCATTTAATAAAATATTTTGGGGACCAAAAGACACCCAAAATGGGAGGTGTGATATGAACTAGACCATTATATTTTTTTTCATCCATATTTATGCATTTTGAGTGGAAAAAGTGGAGGAATTAGCTCACAGGATCATTTTTACCAGTGGGACCCAGTTTGGCAAAACGAGGTCTAAAAGCTTCCGGGGGAGTTTTGAGGTATCAAACAACGCTATTTTGGGGTAAATTTTTTATGCTTTAGTGAATAATCTATTCATGCTATTCTTGACATAGAAACATTTCCAATAATGCAAGAAGTGTGTCAATTAGAGTGTATGTGCAAAAGATATTCTACTAAGAAGTTTACCTGCCTGTTTTCACACCTAGAGTTTGGGAGGATACTGCGTCAACCCCCATTATTAATGGAAAATGGGATATACATGTGTTTATGATGTAAAATAATCTAGAAAAGTCTACTTTGTAACTCTATTTAAGAGTGACATAGTCAAACCTAACCACTAGTAGACTACCAGGTTGTGTTATAACCGGGCCACTAGGAGGAAGAGGCATTTCACTCTTTTGAGAGAATTTTGTTACATAGGTCAGGAAGGATAGATAGGAGAGATATGAGGTAGAGAACACATACATTATCTTTGCATTGTAGTATCCCATGGGTCACAAACATTACTTCTTTATATCTACAACCATATTTCCAGATAGAGAAAGAGAGTGTAGCGGCCCCACCTTCCAACTGGGTTTTCTCCTGAAAGGGTTTCCCATAGAGAATATCTTATGTCTTATGTGTGTGCAAGATTATTTTGTATTATATACTTTTTAGATTGATTTAATTTTACAAGCATGCACTAATCAGGGTAAAATCTACGGATCTAGACATTAAATAAAACTGTAATATTGTAGAATCTCATATGTTTTAATATAATATTATCAAATGTGTTGTGAAGAACTGTCTAGTGGAATATCCATGGCAATTTACAGATCATCTCCAATGCTTGCTAGGAGGAGCCAAGGTGAAAATTTCCTTTTCGTGAACAACGAGGGCGTATATATAACAACTAGGGTGATTATTCACCTCCCTTGTGACTCTTGGACTACCCTCATGACTGTTCAATTTCTCTACGACCTTTTCAATTCCTACATGACTTTTCATATTACAAGGATGACTCTTGGACTTCAAATTTACATGACATTTATCCCATATATAATTTACATAATCCACAAAATGATGTGGCACATGATGACTCATGACATGACATGACATGAAACTACCAACTTGGACTTTGTCATGACATGGCAATGTCAAGTCACTGTTTTTTGTTAGTTTCTTTGTCTTCTTGAAATATGGTACATGTTCTTCTTCTTCATCCTACTTATGACTTGAAGATAAGGAGTCTTCATTGTGATCTTGATCTTCTGTCTTCTATTTTAATCTTATGTTCCTTCGTCTTCTTGCCTAATGATCATCTGGTTTCTTTAGCTCCATAGGTGTCTTATATCGTGGTCTCCTTCTCCATCTCCTTCACCATCATCCTATCATAGAATGAATGAATACTTGTGACTACAATCCACTCATGACAAGATGAAATAATTCCGATAGAACCCTAATATAACATGTTTCATGACATCACTTGTTAGGGCTAGAGCTAGTGAACGGTTGAGAGATTGACTTAGGGATTGTGCATTTCTAGACTTCAAGGTTTGGGACTATGGTTTGGGACTACACAATGCACAGTTCTGGAGGACTGGTTAGAGCGACTACACAATTGAAGGACTCAATGGCTCAAGCTAGAGGCTTGAGTATTGAGACTGTGCAGTGCCCAATTCTGAAGGCCTAATCTGAGTGAATGCACAGTTGAGGGACTTAGGAGGCCAAGCTTGAGGCTTGAAGTTTCCCAATGTGAACATCAGACAGGAGAATAGGTTGGGAGATTGTGCAGTTGAGGGGTTCAAGAGCTCAAGCTTGAGGCTTGAGGCTTAAAGTTTCCCAATGTGCAATTCTCTAGGGACAAAGGCCAAGGGATTATGCAGCTCTGAAGTTCAAGAGTTCAAGGCTAAGGCTTGATGCTTGAGACTATGCAGTGCATAGAGAAGTTTGGCTAGAGGCAAGGATTGCATAGTTCTGGAAATCAAGTACTAGGACTAAGCACTGAGACTACGCAATGCATAGTTCTTGAGCTAAAGTACTAGGACTTAGCAATGAGGATACGTAGTGTGCATTTCTAGGATGTAGATACTGTGCATTGTATAGTTCTAAGAGGTAAGGTTGTTGCTTGAGGAATACGACTACAGAGTGGGTTGATGAGGATGAGTGTCCCAATTGGGGAGTTTCCTTAGGTTTGACTAAGTGTGGGATCAGTAAGATGAAGTTGAACAAGAACAAGAATTTATCATGATCACACACTTAGGTCACTTGATAGTACAATGCAAGACACTTAGAAAACATGAACAACATACATTCCTCAATGAGACAACATTGCGGCAACTTACTCCAAGTGCAACACCAAAGATACAGTTTGCGACGATAGTGACGACACTTGTGTGAAAGTGCTTAAAACTTTTGGAATGAGTGTGATATATGTTTAAATGACAATGAAAACTCATTAACACAAATATTACCCCTTGAAACAAACCAAAACTAGTTTTATGCAATGCATGATGCCTGCCATAATAAAACACGACATTTTCTATATGAAAATAAAAGTGTGAGCAAAACTTGCGATATGTGAATGACATTGAAAGAGACATATGCCAGAGAAAATATAACATGAAAATCACACTAATTAAAGTGAAAGAGAGCAAAAGCAACAATCGAAAAACATGAAAATGACACTAGTGGAAGCGAAGGTGTGCATAAGTGATAGTTTGAAAAAATTACCGAAATAGAAGTATACACACAACCAAAAGTGGGATATTGTCAATGACAGTGCACATTGACTATCGACGTGGGTTGCACATTGCACATGCACTATCCTGATGAACTGTGTTAGGCCAGTCCAAGCTTGTGTGAAAGAATGCATTGATGAATTCATTAAAGACTGAGCATGTGTGAGCAGGTGGCTTCAACACTTACAACCCAAGAAGGGAGATCAAAGACATAATATAATATAAATTAACCAAGAAGTGACTATGGAACGAACGATTGCAAGATCCATAGTAGGCTCCAAAATTCAAGAATAGGAAAAATTTTGGATGGTGTTTGTCGGAGTGACAAAAGGTGGCCCTTAAGAGGTAAGTTCAAATGAGCGTAAATTTCTTCTTGGAGCTTGGCATAAGATGAAATTTACTTTGTCAAAAATCTCTTGATAAGAAAAAGGTGATGGTGGTGTAGAAATTGTGATTTGAGGCGATGAAGGAAAGAGGAAACTTTATAACCCCATATTCATAATAAACCACAGAATTCTGGCATAATTACTCCCCACAACCCTAATGGAACATTATAGGGTTGGGTGTGTTACAAAACGAAACAACATTAAGCTAAGATTTAACCAACTAGTCCTTTAGTAAGCCTTTGATAAGTCTTTCTCTAACACTATTGTTCAGTAATTCTTCAACTTAATTGTGTGTAGTCCCTCTTGAGTTCCCCTTATAAATTTTGAATCATCCTCCCCTCTAAAGAAAACAAATTCTTGTTTAGAAAATATAGTTAAGAAAACAATTTTGATCTAGTATACCGCTGACACCATTGCAGTCATTCTATAAGCATAATTACACAATAAGATAACTTCATTTTTATGAAAGGACTTATGATTAATGCTATAAATGTAGAATTAAGGTATTATGGAATCTTACCAAATATTCATTCTTTCTTCACCAACTTTTAAATATAATCTACTATAAAAGGATGAAAGACAATAAAAAATCAATAGTTACCCATCTAGGCTAAGACTCATTTCTTTTTTGAAAAATGATAAAAAAAAATCTAATTCCTCTGTAGTTACATCCTCCACCATCATTTTATATCCTCCTAAAAAACCAACCTAGAAAAGTAATTAAAACTTTGGAATCTCCACTTAATAAGCATTTCAATTTCCTTATATATTCCCTTGAAGTATGTTAGCTGCAATTATGCTATCTCTTTAAAGTTACTTAAATTTCCCCTTGCTCCATTCCTCATCTCCCATATTACATCATGTATTTCTTTTAATTTGCATCTTAATGTAAAAAAATAGCATTTTCATCTTTATTTCTAATTATGCCACATAAATATTCATTCTTTACTCTACTTCCCTTTTATCGAATAATCTCCTTCTTTTATCTCTTATATATATGAACTTCAATTTCTATTGCACATTAAAAATCCCTACCTCATTCCACTTAGACATCCCTACATACTCTACATCTATGTCCTTCAAGCCCTTACCAAAATCTTTCTTTTTGTTTGCTATAGGTAGATAGTGGCACCCACCATTATTTTCTTTAATGAATTGACTCTTTGGTCCCTACTTCAAAAAATGTTCACTCTCAAGATAATTTTCTTAAACTCCTCTTCAAGCTACCTTGTGTTAAATATGAATGAATTCCCTATCTTTATATCTTTCTTTGTAATGTGAAAGAGAATTGGAGTATGATCCTATCACCCCCCAAGTTCAAGCCACAAACTAGTTCTCTCCACCTATAACTAATTTTCTCTTGTCCCCTAACAATTTTTAATCAAGACCTTGTCATATTGAATGATATCTAATTGTTTTTCTTCTTGTAAGCCATTACATAAACATGAGCCTTTTTGAATTCTTAGTGTGTAAGGAATAAATTAAGAATAAAGTTATGTTTTGGCTCTTAACTCCCAAAGGTGGCATTCATTTGAATGAAATGGGATAATGAGACTGCCATTACAAATCTACCAAACTCTATCTAGACTCACACACTATAATGGCAATTGACTATAATCATTATGGATGGGCGATGAGTGTTTTATTTACAACCATATTCCATAGTCTATTTAACTTAATATGTGCACTTTTTAATAGTTTAATGTAATGAATTATAAACATTATGTCTGTGCTTTTGAAAGTTATGACATGGTAGTAATTATTTGTTTATGGTTTTTATTTACCTATTTCAAATCAAAATTCATGTAAAGGATATAGCCATTCATCAAATATGCAATATGTAAGTATTTAGCTTACAGAATATTGAATAACAATGGAGTGAACTAGTTTTGTAATAATCCTTGATAAATCTAGCACTTATACAATGTTTTAAAAGAGTGAAAAAATATTGAAAATTATGGCTGAGTCATAAACATGATATATGTGCACATCACATGTAAGTATTTAGCTTACGGAATATTGAATAACAATGGAGTGAACTAGTTTTGTAATAATCCTTGATAAATCTAGCACTTATACAATGTTTTAAAAGAGTGAAAAAATATTGAAAGTTATGGCCCAGTCATAAACATGATATATGTGCACATCACATATTATGATTTCTTGGATTTTACTCATTTTTCTACAAGGTGTACATATGTTTGTTAATATAACATAATCTTTTTTACTACCACCATTGTGAAATCTGAAGAGATTAAGTTATATACATTCAGGAGACACTAAGCACAGCTACAACTACCTAACCCAATATATTTTGCAACGTAATATATTTTGCAACAGATACCCTTGGTTATTTTTTAGGATATCTTTAATATGAAAATATCCACTCATAATTCAAAAATATACTTAAAAAAATAATAATGGTAATTTACAAACATTTCATTTTATACCTTAACTCTTATAAAAAAATACTTTCTTGAACACATTTTTCAAAGCATCATACTCCAATATACAACAAGCTAAAATAATATTTTCAAAATAACTTTGATCCGATATAAAAATGTGAATCAAAATTATGAGATCCATAATATTATTTATTTGATTCATGTTAGGAAGATATATACATTTATATGATTTTAATGATTAATTTTATTCTATTTTGGTTGAAATAACATATGTTATAAGCGTTATTTAATAACATACAATATGAACACATTCCTTTTTCTTTCTAAAGGCACCTGTGAATAAAGAGGATTCCTATATATTTTATCATGCTCCATAAGTGCTTCAGTACATTCTTTGCTATAGATTTTCGAATAATACATTATATGTTGACTTAGTGTTTCTCGACACACTTTTAAATTTTAAATGACACTGTATATAGAAATTACCATTATTATGTTATAGTTACATATTATCAATGATACGAGTAGAATAATTATGGATAGTCAATGAGAGATTTATCGAAATCTATATTCCATAATCTATTTAGCTTAAGATGTGTGATTTTTAATAGTTTGATGTGATGTTTATTTAGTTTAAGATGTGTGTTATTTAATAGTTTAATGGGATGAATTTTAACATTATGTTTGTGATTTCGAGAAGTGAAATGATATTATTAAGAGTATCTTTTTTTAGTAAAAGAGTGGTTAGAAATCATGACATTGTTTTAAATATAGTTGGGGAAAATTTTAGAAATTTTGAAATCTTCTATGGAAGTTTTTTTAGAAACTAACAAATTATTAACAAATTTATATTGAAATTCTTGTAGCTAACAACATAAACAATTTTCATGTTAGGGATAATTAGCAGGTTCTTAAAATAAAATAGAAAAGATTATGTGTTCCTTTAAAATAAAATAGAGAAGAATATGTGTTTCTTTAGGCTAATTAGAGTTGAAGAATCTATTTTATTAAATAAGATATAATCTTTATTTAATTAGAAATATGTGGAAGTTGTATGAAAATAAACATTTGAAATCAAGGTGTAAACATTTAAGTGAAGTGAACCATAAAGCCATTTGATACAAGGAATTTTAAATGAGCATGAGATTTCCATCTAGATAGTCCAATTCATGCTTGACATATATATTTGTATTTCAATAATTAATAGAAATTCAAATAAACTCTTTGAATTCTATTTTACATATCTTGAAAAGTTGTTTACCTACATTCAAACACTATACTATTACATTGAATAAGATGATAATACATATGCCTAAATGGCATCCAAATACAATGTAGGGAATCGATAGAGTCCATAAAATGGCCTTCGTGTGCTCTTGGGAGGAAAACCCAATACCCAACACCTTGCCCTGTCCCAAATAATGAACATAGCAACAACTCCTCCAAATCCGATCCCTGCTCCAATTTCCACTGCTATCAAAGATACTTTTTCATTTACACGGCTCAACCATCCTGTTTTATCATTGCTCCCACTGTCATTAACTCTATCCACTTTTTTCTTTGACTCATCCTTTTGCTTGCATGGTGGTAGAGCGAGCCCACATAAGCACTTATTATTCTGAAATGAAGTCACAGAAAAAGTGTAGAATTGTGTCCCTCTTGGGATTTCCCCACATAGGTTATTATATGAAAGATTAAGGGAAGCCAACATTGATAATTTGCAGAGTTCTTGAGGAATTTCTCCATGCAATTTACTTTTGGCTAGGTTTAACTCCTCTAGAGTAGATATGTCACCAAGGCCTGCAGGTATTTCCCCTTCCAATTGGTTCCAAGATAAATTCAACAATCGCAAGCTATTCATACTTGCTATGCTTACAGGGATTTTTCCAGTAAGATTATTCATAGACAAATCAAATATCCTGTTAGTTTGCCACACATATGGCATAATATATTCAACCCCTTTTATGTCTGCTGCCATTTCATAGTCATACTTGATAGCTTGTGAAGATTTGTTTATTGCAAATCCTTGGAGCATATCAAGATCAGATGGTATTTCTCCACTAAATTTATTGTTGGATAAATCCAACACAAACAACTTGCTAAGACTTGTAATCCACTGAGGAATACTACCGTGAAGGTTATTATAACCAACACTTAAAACTTGCAAGTCACCAAAATTTGTGATGTATGGAGGAAGCTCGCCTGTAAACCCATTGTTTCTTAAATTTAGCACCAAAAGTTTTGTGCAATTTGCCAATGATGAGGGGACAGTCCCAGTAAAGTTGTTGGAATGAGCAGAGAAAACAGTTAAATAAGTCCAATTATAGATGCCTTCAATAGGAATGGGTCCCTCTAATTTGTTTTGTGATAGATCTAATTCTTGAAGTGAAACTAAGCCATTGATATTGTTAGGATGAGCAGAGAAAACAGTTAAATAAGTCCAATTATAGATGCCTTCAATAGGAATGGGTCCCTCTAATTTGTTTTGTGATAGATCTAATTCTTGAAGTGAAACTAAGCCATTGATATTGTTAGGATGAGCAGAGAAAACAGTTAAATAAGTCCAATTATAGATGCCTTCAATAGGAATGGGTCCCTCTAATTTGTTTTGTGATAGATCTAATTCTTGAAGTGAAACTAAGCCATTGATATTGTTAGGAATACTCCCGAAAAAACTATTATTATAGATGTAAAGGAAGCCAAGAGATTTTAATTGGCCTAAGATATATGGAATTTGACCAGTTAATTTGTTTGAATACAAAATTAAATATTCTAATGATTGAAGTTTTCCTATTGTCCTTGGAATTATGCCTGTCAAACTATTGTTTGAGAGTACAAGATATTTAAGATTTCTTAAATTTCCTATTGTACTTGGAATTACCCCGGTCAAACAATTGTTTGAGAGAACAAGACTTTCAAGTTTTCTTAAATTGGTAATGGTTTCAGGAATTTGACCAGTGAACTTATTATCTTCCAACAATAAAATAGTCAGTTGATTCAAATTTTGGAGGGTAAGAGGAATATTACCACTTAGCATGTTATAAGACAGATCTAAACATGTTAATTTGGTGAAATTGGCAATGCCTTGAGGTATACTAGTGATTCCAGTGTCGTAAAGTCTTAATTCGGTCAACATGGTCAAATTGGCAATGGCTGTAGGTATACTCCCTGTGAGGTTAAAACTAAGACGTAAAGAAGAGAGGGGTAGACGGAATATTTCAAAAGGTATAGAACCTGAAATATTAAGGCTCGAAATGGATAGATGTGTAAGGTGTGTCAGATTACCCAGGGAATGTGGTATTGTGCCTGAGAAGTCGTTGTCTTCAAGAAGCAAGTACTCCAGTTGCTGCAGCGAGCCCAACTCCACTGGAATAGAACCGCCAAGCACATTCCAGCTGAGGTCAAATTCCCTCAGCACCTTAAGTTGGCCAAACTCAGCTGGAATTCTTCCTGTGAAAAAGTTAACAGAAAGATCCAAGGAACGCACTTTCTGCAGTCGGCCCAATTCGGCTGGAATAGAACCGTTCAGTGCATTCCAGCTGAGGTCAAGTGCTCGCAGGGATTTCAGGTGGCCAAACTCAGCTGGAATCCTTCCTGTCAAAGAGTTAGCAGAAAGATTGAGGCTATGCAGTAATGAGAGGCTGCTGAGAGATGATGAGAGACTACCTTCCAATCCTCCGAATAACCCATCTTCTTCATTGAGATGTGCATGAAGGTCAATTGCTACGACTCTGGTTGTGTGTGGCCTGCAGCGAATGCCATACCATGAGGAGCAGATATTGTGGGAGTTGTGGGCCGTCCAGTTGGAGAGCTTTCCCAAGGGATCAGATGTGATGCAGCTTTTGAATGACAAGAGGGCAACAACGTCCCTTTGCTCGCGGGCATCCATTGATTCACCTTCCTCCACCATGGACATAGACGGCGCTGCCGGCAGAGAGGCAGCGACGCAGAGAAGCATCAAGAGAAGAGCCATTTCTTGGTCTCCCACTGAAATCCCAAAAGCCGTGTTGAGGTGTGTGTTAAGGTGGGGTGCATACACATTTATTTATAGCTCTAAAGCGGCTTCTCATAAGGGTCCACCATGGAATTGACTCGGTGGAGGCACACCAAGAATTTTCATTTCAGTTCAGCGCGGAATTCGGCGGTGGGGCCACAGAGATAAAGAAAAGTGTGGTAAATTGAACGAATTTAATCGCGAGGTATTAAATATTTATATATATTAAAACAGCTAAAAATAATATGTTCTTTTATTTAATTTTGATGGATAAGTATAAGACCAAATTGTCATTTTGTGCCGCAATCATCCCTTCCACTTCGCATTTTCGTATCGCAGAAAACCACGTAAAAATAAGACAACGCGAAACTCGCAGTAGTTAAAATAGGTTTTACGATTTAATTAAAATATTTAAAATAATATTTACATAATACCTCAATGTTAATATTAATATATTTACATGTACGAGATTATTAATATTTAATGATATATAAAATATTTTCTATTTTAAATCCTAAACAATGACTTCATCGTCACCCCATTGTATTGGAGAAATGGGACACGAGGTTCGGGGGCCTTTGTAGGGGTTTTAATTATATCAAATATGGCCTATCTTAGGTAACTTCATGATACTCTTGGGATTCACGGTATTTATTTATTAATTTAAATTTATTAAGAAAAACCATATAGGAATGTTATAATATATATGGTTCAGTGTAATTTATAAATGAAATTAATTATTTTAATGATATTTTTTTAAGTTAATTTTAATTAAATTTATAGTAGAGATTTTTAGAAACTTGAGATTAAGTTATTTAATCAATATAATTCAAGAGGCTTAGAACTTCTTTCATGGTGTTAAATTTATATATATTCAAAAATACATTCTCAAACAACAAAAAAATCTCATTCTTGCTTGAAATTTACCCAATATCCAATAAAAAAATTATTTTACCTGATGATATATAGTGAATGTGTGTGCCTAAAGTATATATTAATATAATTAATTTAATAACTAATATTTTATACTTTTAAAAATTAAAAAAATTATATTTTACTTATTTAATAAAACTTATTGTTGAAAACGGTTTTATTAAAATAAAAAATAATAATTTAAATGAAAATTGATTTAAATATTTAAAAATTGATAGAATTTTTCTTCTTAAAAATTATATATTTACTTAGTTCAGTAAAAGAAATTAAGGGTTTAAAAAAAAAATCTTATATTAATTATTTAGTAAATTTAGAAATTTTATATAAATTTAAAACTAAAAATATGTAAATTTAAAATGCTTTGTTGTTTGTTTTGTTTTTTGTTTTTGTTTTTCTTAATGACAAATCTCTTGAAATAGGGTTGTACAAGTGTATTAATTAATATAATTAAGTTTCTAACAAATTATCTAGAAAATTCTCAATCTATATTTTTAGTTTCCTTATTTTCCAAGAGGAATAAAAAACTTATCTTTATGTATAATTGTTTTACAAAATTTACCTCTACTAAGATTTTTAATTTTCTCTCATTCTCCCACTCATACTAATAAAATGAGAAAATACATTGAAACTTCATGATATAGCAATGTTTTCCTTATCTACAAAATTTCTCAATTCTTAGCCCCACTTATGTCAAATCAATACAAATAACTCATATGGAAATGTTTTCCTTATCTACAAAATTTCTCATTTCTTAACCCCACTTATGTCAAATCAATACAAATAACTCATATGCTGGAAGCTTCACAATATGGTAATGTTCTCTTTATTAAAAAAAATATATCATTTCTTAGCCCCACCTAAGTCAAATCAATACAAACATCTAACATGCTTTATTAATTAATACAACTAAGTTTCTAATAAAATATTGGAAAATTTCTCGACTTATTTTTTTAGCCTCCCTATTTTCCAAATAAAATAAAACATTTCTCTTTAATCATGATTGTCCAACAATTTATATCTCTATCAACAACTTTATTCTTCTGTCACTCTCTCAATCCAACACATAAAGTTAGAAAATAAATTGAAATTCCATGATATGATGACTTTCTCTTTATCAACAAAAATTCTCATTTTCTAGTTTCACTTAAATCAAGTGAATACAAATAACTAATAAAATTAGAAAATACATTGAAATTTCATAATATGACGATGTTCTTTTTATCAACAAAATTTCTAATTTTCTAACCCTACTTAAGTAGAGTCAATGCAAATAACGCTTATTGTTAGAAAACACATTCAAATTATGATTTCTCATACTTAAACCAAGTAAATACAAATAATCCATAAAATTGAAAAATACATTAAAATTCAAAATATAATGATATTCTTTTTATCAACAAAATTTCTCATTTTCTAATTTCACTTAGAACCAAATCAATATAAATAATTCATATAATCTACACATAAAGTAATGTTTTCTTTATCAACTAGATCCCCATTTCCTACCCCATTTAATACCATTAAAATACCTTATTTATTATGTAGTATAATAGTTTTTTTTTATTAATGAAAAATTACATTGCTTTATTTTCTTTATATCTAATTCATAATTCAATACAAAACCATATGAACATTTCTAATTTCTTGTTTTGTAATTTTCTTAACTTTTCTCACTCCATCATTTTTTTCATTTTCCCCCTTTTTAATTTCTTCTTCATAGTTTTTAAAACGAAATATAATGGATTTTAATAATGTGATGATTTTTTAATATTTAATATTATCATCAATATATAACTTTTAATTTTGAAATTATTATTAAAAAAATTATCAACATTATGAATATAAATTTTAACATAAAATTATCATTACATATTTTCTATTAAAATTATCCGTTTAATTAAAAATTAATTTAAAAAATTATTTCGTATATTAACTATAGTATGATATCATATTTATAATTTGAAAAAAATGTTAATAATTAAAAAGATTAAGATTCTAAATATAATGAAAAATCATGTATATTTAATTTTTAATGTAAAAATTTAAAAAGAAATTAGACTAATAATATAAGATTGAAGTGTAGTTTTCAAAATTAAATTCATATCTTGTGTTGTTACTTTAGAAAAAAGTGGAATAAGTGTGAAACATTTGATATTTAAAAAAATATCCATATAGATAAATGTCTTCATCATAACTCCCACCATCTCCCAACACAACAATCTATCATCCTTAACACCTTAGCCATTAGGGTCATTCAAAATTATAAGATTGGAGAGTGTAGGTTTTCAAAATTTAAATTCATATCTTGTGTTGTTACTTCTAGAAAAATGTGGAGCAAGTGTGAAACATTTGATATTTAAAAAAATACCCATATAGATAAATGCCTTCATCATAACTCCCACCATCTCCCAACACAAGAATCTATCATGCTTAACACCTTAGCCATTAGGGTCATTCAAAATTCTGCACCCCATATTTTTGAAAAAGGAAAATCCCATTTAACTAAAGTCTTCTTATCTAATGGCTAAAAATATTTAAAAAAAAAGAGCCTTACATTCATTTATCAACCCCAAAACCTCCAAACCCTTGTCCAACCCCACAACTAAAGTCACCCTTCCTTACACCCAAGCGATCATTGTTTGCATCTCAAAAGACCTTGAAAAAAAGAAAAATAAAACTATCTTTAAACCTCACACCACCCTTTTACAATTATTCTTGTGTTAATGATCGATCTCATCCAATTACTCCCTTAGGATTTATCAAATTCCAAGTTCTTGTCGAATAACCTACATTGGCCAAATAAGAAGATATTTTTAAAGAATATATAGTTGAAACCCAACACAATATAATATCTAAATATTCCTTTGTTGAGCATTCTCACAATTCAAACACTTTATTAACTCTGTGTTGGGGTAGTTTAGTTAAAATTGACTCGGTCTAGTTACTAGTGGTTTCATTCTCTGGGTTTATGAGAACCCATGGTATTGAACCATAGTATTCATGTGGAATATAACATATTGAAAGGTAGAAAGAATCCGTGTTAATTTGTCCTAGTGTCCATTGGGATCACAAGCAACAATGTCTTTAGACACCACCACTTCTCCCAATTTCGTGATCTTAACAATTGGTATTAGAGTTGTGATCAATGTTGTTGTGTGTTTATCAAAGCATGGTTATGAATGACCAGAGTTCTATGAGAAATATAGAGATGACATGGGGAATAAAAGTGCCCATGTTGGCAAGAAATCTAAGATGCCCAAAGATGGCAAAAATATTTGTAGGAACACGATGTTAACGCTTGACTAGAGGAGGAGATGAGGTTCATGATTTGAAGGAGAGCTTTGTGGCATATGCAAATCATGCATCATTGTGGCCACATGGTGGAACACATATTGAGACTTCTGATGGTGGCTTGGAGGTTGTGGATGTGGTCATGATGAAACCCTTAGAAATATGTGATAAGGAGGTGTGGTTGTGTCTACAAGCATGAGAATGAGAACCCTAAAATGCAACGAATTAGGAGATGGCAAAATTATAGTCTCCAAGAGGTAGTGGGAAATAGGTAGCGTTGTGCATCAGTGCTATCAAGTTTGTGAAAAATGGGTTCAAGATGAGCAAAGTAGTTGTTACATGGATAATTAAGTTCATGTACGAAGTGAGTTTGTAAGTAAGCTATAAGCGAGTGAGACACAACACACTAGTTGGAGTGAGCCATGAATAGTGAGGTAAACTTTATGCTACTGAGTGAGTGATCCTACCAAATGTGAAGGGTGTAGATGAGAATTGTAAATGTGCGGCTTATGACATGTAAACCTGAGTGTCCTACTAGATGTGGAGAGATCCAGGGGAACAATCTAAGCCTTGGATATATTGAGTGCCAATATTGTTGATGGTATGGAAAGGGGTTTGATGCCTCTAGCATATTCTTGAAATGTTGGGAAGATTGTACAAATGTGCAGGGTTATGGAAATGGGAGCTTGTTGAAGCATTGATCAATGAGAATGACCATGCTAAAATGAAACAGACTAAAGAGGTAAGTTTTGTTGATGTTAACAAAGAAAAGGAGAATGGAGACGGTAAATCAATTTCTAATCCTTGGAGTTGCATGCAGAATAAATATTAAGGTGAGATATGGATGGAAGATGGGTTCGTTGTTGAAAAATATTTAGGTGATTCAGAGTTTATGAAGGAATGAATTGAAATGCATATATAAAAGAAAACATAAAGATACAGTGAAAAACAAAATTTCAATTCATTAATAACAAAGTATTGGAAATTGTTTACATGCAAAACATAAATAAACTAGCTCATGTGATGGAAATTAGACTATACCTAATATATATTAATATACTAATTAAACAATTAATTTATTTTGTATTTTATATAAAAATAGATTTTTCAAAAAATTAAAATAATATATTTATATTTATTTTAATTTAACTTATATTTTAAATTGTTATTAAAATAAAAAATAATAATTAAAGTTGAAAATTGATTTGAATAGTTGTAACTTGGAGGAAGTGTCTTCCTACAAGTACCTAGGAATTGATATTCATCACAAGCTCAACTAGAACTATAGCATTAAGAAAAGGATTAATGGGATAGAAAGCTTATTTTGGTCTTGAAAATAATTGTAAAACGACAAACCTCGTAAGGTAGGATAGAAAGAAGTTCCTCTTTGAAACTTTAGTCACTCCGGTTATCTTATATGGATGTGAGGTTTGGGATTGTAGCATCTCCAGAGAATCCTGGAGAAAGATTGAGAAAATCCAGGAGCATTTTATAACGTATAACCTCAAAATTAAAAGCAACACACCCTATCCTATTCTCCTTATAGAAGTGGGTCTTTCCCCTATCGAGAGCCTAGCTAGGACTAGGCTTCTGTTGTACAAGCACAAACTCAATAATATAGGAGACCATAGACTTCCTAAGCTAGCTTTAAATTTCAAACAAAACCACCTAAGGCTCAAATGAGGTTGGTATAAACACACCAGGGCCTGGTTAAACCATTGGGAGATCGACGAGAATGTTGCATGGAAAAACATTAATAACATTAAAATATTGTTACTTCTAAGTTCAAAGAAAAAATGTGGTGTCAGAAAGATTTAGCAACTAAAAGAAAATTAAGATATTATAAGGAGTTCATCAAGCCCACCCTAGAAGATCAAAAGTATCTCTTTGTTTTAACTAGCTCAAAGAAGAAAATTAATATAGCCAAGATTAGAACGAACTCTGAGCTCCATAGTGAAACAAGTCGTTGGCTAGTTCCTAAAACACCATGGATGGAAAGGTTCTACCATCTCTGTGAGAATATGAACATTGAGGATGAAATTCACTTCCTCTTAGAGTGTCCCGCGTACAACCACATTAGATCTCAGTTTCAAAATCTTTGTTGCAACACTGACCTTCCTAGCTCGGGGGGCTTCTCTCTAAGCTTTTTGAGCATAGGAATAAAATCTTAAATCAAGCTAAATAATTCATTTCTTTAGGTCCGATAGACCAAAGTTTGGTGTCAGTGGACGT
>APFE031193292.1:0-17490 GCA_000404065.3 Pinus taeda | reverse complement strand
GGTGTGGCACCCTTGGAATTTCAGGGGAAATTCTTGAAGGGCACGACCAAATTGGAACCCTTGGCATCACAATTAAACTGTTAGGCATGGCACCCTTGGAACTTCTAGGGAAGTTCTTGAAGGGCACAACCAAACTTGGCACCCTTGGAATCATTAAAAGTAAATAATAATAAATAAATATAAGTAAGGAATGAAAACTAGGTAAAGTTACATCAGGGGTAAATGATGATTATAAACCAAGGTAATTAAATAAAAAATAAAACTTGGAGTAAGGAGAATCATAGGAAGGAATAAAATAGAGTACCTTAAAAACCCTACCCTTCCCATGTTAGAAAATACTAGGTAGATTAGGAGGTGTATTAGGTAAAAAGGGAAAGACAAGCATATTTTAAGGATAAAGATTAATCCTTAACCAATTAAACTTAATTAAGAAAAGGGGAAGGTGAATTAAAATAAGAAAAATAAATTAAATTTAAAAGAATTGTAGAGAAGCTCCATGTGGCATCAACCAACATAAGAATATCTCTCTAAGAGATAACCTGAGTTAATTTAGGAAGTAGATTGGGGATAAAATCTTGACTCATTAATTGACTCCAAGTAATAAACACAATTTAAGGAATAAAAGGGGGAATAAAGAGACAATTAGGAGAAGAAATAGGAATCTTGTGAGGTGAGGAAAATATTAGTTTTAAATAAAAAGTTAAGTAAATAATTTTGGGTGACCTTGGATGAGAGAGTGACACATGGGTAGGTGAATAATCAAGCTATTAAATAAATAAATAAAAATATTATATGCATGACATGCCAAGTGTCATCTATGAAGACTCTTATAAAAGAAGGGGCAAGCCATGGAAGAGGGGAGGTTTGGGAACCCTATTGTTGGATGAATGATATGATGTGAAAGCAGTGACTACGAAGCTATAGTGAGTTTGGTGAGGTAGAGGGTTTTTAGAGAGGGGGCTCTTGAGCTAAGGTTGCTCTCCTCTGCCAGCTATATTCTTCCTCCATTGTACAACCCCATTGCAGCTCGGGGGTCCGCGAGGAAGAAGAGTACCCAAGGAGTAGGCTGGGAGGTAAACCGGTGGATCTTGTTTCGAATCAAGTGCGTCATCATACACTCGCAGAAGTGACTGACAACTAGGGAATACCAGCGACAACAGAGTAAGCGGAGTCTCGCCTTCCGGTGTACGGTACATGTGTATTTTGTTAGTACTTGATCTTAGATTAAAAGTATGTAAATGTTTTGATATGTTCCTGAAATGAGCATCAGTAATGTGTATGTTGAATGAATTGAAATCTCAATGCGTTTCTTTCTGGTCGTATTTGCTGTTTAAAAAAAAAATAAAAAAAAAATGTATATAGCATAATCGGGTCACTACATTTAGTTGGGTCTTTACAATAGTAGTTTTGTTGGTGCTAAGTTGTGAAAATTAGGATGAAATGCATTTATTTTGGAAATTGTACATCATTTTCTGAGGGTCCATATGACCAACAAGAATGGATTGAAATATATTATGCATTGGTTGTGCTAGTCTTTAAAAAAAATGTGGATTGTGTTTGTATAAGAGTTTTTAAAAACAAATGTGGATTGTGTTTGTATATGAAATTGTATAATATACAAGTGTTTGTTATTTTTTTTTAAATATGTTTATAGATGTATACACATATATTTTCCAGTCTCTATTTTGTGGATTTTTTGTCAAGCATGTTATAGAAGATACCCAAGCGCATAAAATATGCATGTATTTTTTGTACTTATGGACAATCATCTAAGAGAAACACTTCAAAGTTTTGTTTCACTACTAACATAATCATTAGCTTCTTTTCAATGCCAAAAATTAATTTGGTTGTGGATATCTATTTTAACATATGCCATGGCTTTTGATTTTTATATCATTATTCATTCAAATATCTCCGGGTCATAAGTTTATTTTATTCCAACTTCACAAAAAGGTTAAACCTTTTTCCATAAAATTAATACATTTATGACTAAGAGTCTCTAGTCTCTAACAATTTTATATTTCCATTGTTAATTTATTTATGATCATCATTGTTTATCTACACTTTTGCATTTATGAAATACGACTCTCTCCTTAAGCATCTCGATAACCTTCTTTAATATAGCTAATCTACTATCTACACCCCCTGTGAATGGATTGTTCGATTGTTTCTTTCTCGCCTACATTAGGGGTGGTTGGGATGCTTGTCATAGTTGGCTAGGCTACTTCTCCATAGTTGTACAAATCTATACTTATTATTTATTCCAACTAAGTTTTTAAACTTATAATATTTCTTCTTTGATTATAAACTTTGCATCCATGAAAATAAATCTGAATCTCCTGTTGATAATAAGTTTTAACATAGATTTTATATTATATCATTAAAATTTTGATTATTGATGTTTGTTTCATCACTTTCAATCACCAAAACCATGTTTGATAGAAAAAGAAAGGAAACTTCTGGAGACTTCTTAAACTGTATAATAATGCCTCAAGCCATTAGGGAGTGGACTATCTTTGTGAGAGTAGTAGATAGGCCTACTAATTTCCTTTTTTTGTAGTGATAAATATTATAGGAACCATATATAGATATCAAGAATTTTTACATTAGCTTGCTTGTCTTTAAAGACACCAGGGATATAAATATAAAAGGGTATAAAAAATGTTAATAAAACAATGGATACATACAATATCTAGTGAAAACAAGGGTTTTTTAAATTGGGAAGGTGTATTGGATTTATGTTGGTAGGGGGTTAAATAAAGTGATTTTTAGAGTTATTTTCCAATATGTAGTCAATTTAAGGGTATTGTTTAGTATGCCACGAATGCACATGCTATGTCAGAGGTTCATTGAGTGAAGCCCCCATGAATATTTCCCACATACTATATCCCATTTGTATATTTAAAAATGTTTCATCTTCTTTATGGAGGCACAATGTATCATCGAAAGAAAGTGACACATTGGCTATTAGGAAATATCTTATTTCTTCAAAAATTAAAATGAAACATTGGCCAAGACAAGAAACTATAGGAGATACTGGTCCCTCTTGGTCTTTGAAAAAGATGATGTCCCATTGATTTTAAAGAAAGATGATATTTCTTTGGCAAAGGAAGTTATAATGAGTGCGAGGGTGCCTTCTTTATATGGGCCTTCACTACGACGTTGCTTCACTGTGGAAGACCGCTTGTTTGGGTTGAAATCACATGACCATTTGAACCTTCTAAGAGTATGTATGCCAAAAACAAGATTTTATTCGTTTTTTTATTTTTTATTTTTATGTAATGAGATATTTTATAATTAACTTTTGTATAATATACTATTTACTATGCAGTGTCATTATCCTCTGCTCATGCGTAGGTGTGTGAACCATGACTGCCCCCAAGACCTATGATGTTCCATATATAAATTATCTGCATTTGTATGTTGGATCACATCAAAGGAGATTCATATGGCTAACATTCCACAATGGCGTCAAGAGATAGTTGATATTGCTTGTATGTTTGAGAAGGAACTATCGATGAGTTTTATGGACTTGCAGGTTCATCTTTTAATTCACCTAATAGATGAGGTTGAATTAATTGGGGTCATTTCTTGTCATTGGTTGTTCTTGTTTGAGAGGTACATGAAGAAATTGAAATGTATTGTTCAATAAAGGGAAAAACCAAAAGGGTTATATCGTATGAGTTTTTCTATTATTCTAGTGAGTACATAAAGCATATCGAAAAGACACCAGGTGTGACAATTTGGGATGAAGAAAGGGATGAACAAAAAAGAGAAGGGGAGCTTCTTGAAATGAATGGAAAGAGGCACATGATAAAGAGTAAGTGCAAGGTTATCATTTGTCAAATTGCTACATAGTAACTATTCACACCAAACTTCATATTAATGCATATTTTGATCTCATATATATGTGTGTGTGTGTGTGTGTGTGTGTGTGTGTGTGTTGGTTTGATTTCATAAGCGAATTCAGAATTTGAAGCCATCAACAAATTCATTCTTTACAATATGGTAGCCACAAAACCATGGGTCGCATTGTATGAAGAGAATAGAAGGAAATGGGACCATGAGAGGAAAGAATTCAAACGGTTGAATGGTAGAAGTGTGCCTTATCCTAATCATTTAAAAGAAAATATGCCAATGAAATGCCCTAATAGTTAGGTTTCTAATCAAGTTAGAGAGAAATACAGTGCATCTGGTTGTTACCCGTGTGTCGAAGAAGACGTGATAAACATAGGGAATGGGTACAACAACTTGGTGATTATAATCTCTTTATGTACAATTTTAACTTCATATTTCACCTTTGAATTGTAACATCTATACATATTTTATATTTTTAATTATGATCGGGTTATTAGACACAAGACACTGTGATTTTTGCACTTTTTATAGTTGCATTTGTTCCCATCTCTGTGGGCATATGGACATAATTTTCACTCGAAGGATGCCAATGATGGATGCATGACACAAGACTGTGGAGTGGAAGTCGAGTTCGACCAATCTAGTCATGCTAGCCACCACGATCAAAACCTAATGCAGGGGACATTAGGTTACATTGGAAAGATACAAGAGATCATTCAAGTGGATTTCTCTTCGTTCTAATGTGTTATTTTTAGGTGCAAGTGGTGGGACATGTTTGATAAGAATAATTTAAAGGAAGATCACGATCATGGGCTGAAATCTATCAACTCTAGAAAGTTGTGGCATGAAGCTAGGGAGAGTTATCTTTTCCCAAAACATTGCAACCATGTGTTTTTTTACCTAGGTGTGTTGGATAGGGGTTGGTGGTTTGTATTAAGACATGACCCTAAATAAAAACATATTTTTGTGAACAACAACATTATCATACCAAGTGAGGAAGATAATTAGGGTGATTTCAATGGAGAATGATATATTCTTGTGTTATTTCATCAATTGTACTATTCTTATATGTTTTTATTTTCTTTGTTTCACTAATTATATTGTTATTTTATTTGTCTTGTTGGAATTTTATATTATAATTGGTAAGATTCACAAACATTTTTACACATTTTTCTATAGTGGAAACATTTTTACAATACTTAACACTAAATATTTCCAATTGTGTACAATATCTATGATAATAAGGATTCAAGGTCACAACCCTTTTCAAATAGAAAAATGAGAACAAAATAGTGTATTTTGAATAACATTTAAGATTTAGACTCGATTTAGATACTTATTAGTTTAGTCACATGTTTTTTCTTCTTGTTTAGTTCAAAATCAATATAAATCATCATGTAGTGATAACTATATGAGGAATTTAATAATGAAATATTTTGTGTATTAATATGTAAGATTATTGATCAGAAGCTAGGGTTTCTGCGGCGACCTGCAACGGCAGGACCCCTGCACAGAGCCTTCCAACACTGACAGCGGCAGCGCAGCAGTCTTAGGCCACCGGCTTGGGCAGGCAGTAATAATGAACCCCCCTCAGGGGGTAGGAGGGGCGATTCCCCCAATAAGCGGCAACCAGCAAGGACCCGTCGAGGGCTCGGAAGAGGAACAGGGGTTTAACGAAGGAAACATAGGAGAAAATCAGCAGAAGAAGAATGATCATACACCGCAAGACAAGCCGAAAGTAAGTTCATCCACATACAAGCCAGTAGCTACTCACAGGTCAGAAGTGGAGCTACCCGCTCATCGCATCAATGCTAGAATCCAATATATGAGAGATCATGCTCTCATAGGCAAATTTATAGGTTTTTGGCCAACTGAAAAAGCCTTAAGAACCTGGATCAATGTCAAATGGCGTCTGAAAGGACAGATAACCCTGCTTCTAGGGCCGAAAGGGTTTTTTACCACAGTCTTCAACTACTTGGAAGATCGGAACAGAGTCTTTGATGGGGGTCCTTACTTCTTCAACTCTGCCGGGTTATTTCTCAGAGAATGGGTCGCACGATTCAACCCGGACAAGGAAGATCTAAGCTAGGCACCGGTCTGGATCAGGCTGTACTCGCTACCATGGGAATACTGGGAGGAGGAATCTTTAAAAGCAATCGGCAAAGTCCTAGGCGAATTTGTCAAGATAGCAGAAGAAACAAAGACAATAAGATATACCTCCTATGCCAGGATCAGCGTTTACATGGATCTTAAACAACCTCTGCCTGATACGGTACGTCTTTTTCATGAAGATCTAGATTGAATTCAAGTAATTGATTATGAGCATGTTCCTTTCAGGTGTACGAAATGTCATGCCCTAGGACATCTTTATAGAGACTGCCCTTTAAATAATACACCTCCAGCTCAAGCCAACCAGGAACACCAATATTCAGACGGGTTCACTAAAGTGACAAATCGTAGAAGAGGAAATAGAAAATCCGTAATCCATCCTAAGGTATCGCCAGAGGATCCATCAAAACCCTCTACTAGCAATAGTTTTGAGGTTCTCGCCAATGCAGATTCGCAGGATTTGGAAACCTCAATATCTAACAAAAAAGGATCTGTGCCGGAAAAGATAGCAAACTCTCATCCGAAAGTAGGGGAAAAGAAGACGGATCAAGAAGGAGACAAGAGAAAATCCGCCTCAGAAATATGGAGTATCCCGGAAATGGAAATAGATAACACGGACCCTAGTACAGGAAAGGAGAAGCAAGGAGAGGGAAGCTATCAAGAACCGCACTTTATGGAAGAAGACACCGAATCAATAGATATCGGCGAACTAGATATATTGGGTCTAGAGCAAGCATGCAAAACAAGTAACTTCGAAAAAATACCTGATAAACAAGTGGACAACCTAGTAGCAGTCCTTAACAAAGCCCAAAAAAAATACTCTCTAGGGGTTCAAATTGGCAGTCAATGGGACGAGAAGTTTATCACCAAAGACAATAAAAAACAAGGAAGGAAAACCACCTTAGAAAGAACCATCAAGATTGGAGAGGTCTTGGTTGAGTCAGGTAGATATGCCAAGTTAACCAAGTATTATAACACCAACCCCAGACCTTCCCAATGAAGTTGATATCATGGAATATTAGAGGGCTTAACTGCCCAAGGAAAGGAAGACTTCTAAAAAACATGTTAATGGAGGAAAAACCAGCAATTCTCTTTCTGCAAGAGACAAAATGTAATTCGAAAGTACTGGAAAAGATAGAAGCTAAAGCCTGGCCATGTGGGTTAGTAACAATTGTGGATGCTCAGGGAGCCTCAGGGGGACTTGCAGTGCTCTGGGATGCGAGAATGATCCAATTAACCAACATACATGCCAACAAAAATTTCATTCAAGCTATCTTTCATTTGCTTGGAACAAATATCTATGGTCATATCACAAATGTGTACTTTCCTCAAGAAACCCAACTCAAAGCAGACATCCTGAATGCTTTGACGCAGCTCAATGCAGAAAGAGAGTACCCGCTTTGGGTCTCAGGAGGCGACTACAACATGATTGCTTCGATGGAGGAAAATAAGGGCGGACGATGCAGAATAAACAGGGATGGTTCTCTATTAAAAGATTTCATTCAAAATAATTGGTTGATAGACCTTCCTACAACCAATGGTCTATACACATGGAACAGCAAAAGAGCTTCACCAATGCAAATAGCTTTGCGCTTAGATCGTTTTTTGATCTCTGACAATGTGGTTCATCTAGGGGGGGAATTCATAGCTTCCATCCTTCCTTACTCTGGCTCTGATCATTGGCCCATTGCTCTTCATTGGAATAGACCTGGTAACAGCACAAGGCGACCCTTCAGGTTTGAGGCTTTTTGGTTATCTATTCCAGACTTTTATGAATTTGTCAGAACTACTTGGCAAAATTGCCATCCAATGGAGGGAACAAAAATGGCCACTTTTCAAAAGAAGATGAAGTATCTCAAAGAGGAAATAAAACATTGGAATAAAAACACTTTTGGCAACATATTCAAAGCAAAGGAAAATCTCATTCAAGAAATGAAGGATATTCAGCAAAAAATGATCTCTGAAGGACGTTCAGAAGAGCTAGTACAGAAAGAACAAGTCACGGAGAACAAACTCCTAGAAAGAGATATACAGGAGGAAACTCTTTGGAGGCAAAAATCGAGAATCAGATGGCCGAAGGAGGGTGAAAAGAACAAAAAATTATTTCACAAAACCACAATCCAAAGAAGAATAATTAATCAAATTTCTTATGTCAATAATGAACAGGGAGCCAAAATTGAAACCCATCAAGGCATAGAACAGGAATTTCTAAACTACTTCAAGAAGATGAATCAAGAACCTGATATAAACAGAATAGAGTCCATTGACAAGATTATCCGACATATACCTCGAATAAGTACTGAAGATCACAATATCCTTCTGCTCAAGCCTATAAGTCTTTAGGAAGTTGAGGCGGTGGTGAATCAACTCAAAACAGGGAAAGCTCCAGGACTAGATGGATTTACTTCAAACTTCTTTCAGCACTTCTGGGATTTGATAAAATGGGAAGTTTGGCAGGTGGTGGAAGAATCTTGCACTCTCAGATGGATGTACCCAAGAATGAATGCAACCTTCCTAGCATTGATCCCCAAGGCAGAAGATTCCAATACTCCTGACAAGTACAGGCCAATCGCTTTGTGAAATATCATATACAAGATAGTTTCCAAGGTCGTAGCTTCAAGACTGAAGCCCATGCTCCCTCTCATCATATCTCCAGAACAATCTGGTTATGTAGAAGGCCGACAGATCACGGATGGGATTATTCTAACGCATGAAATAATACATTCTCTCAAGCAGTCAAAACAACCAGGTATGTTGCTCAAAATTGATTTATCTAAGGCTTTTGATAGCATCAGTTGGGATTATTTGCAACAAATTCTCAAGGCCTTTGGTTTTTCCCCATCCTGGGTCAGATGGATTAGCAATCTTATCTCTTCCTCGTTCTTCTCTATCCTCATTAATGGAATACCATCTCCCACTTTCCGTCCCTCCAGGGGTATTAAACAAGGGGATCCCCTTTTGCCCTTTTTATTTGTCATCTTGGCTGAAGGTTTAGGTCGTAGTATTAAATCGGCTATCCTTTCCCGCAATCTCAAAGGTATAGCATTTCACCAAACCCCTGCTATCTCTCACCAGCAATTTGTAGATGATAATATGTTATTCGGTCACCCTTATGTTCAAGAGGCCCGATCTTTCAACTCTATTCTTGAGAACTTCTCGCAAGCCTTAGGAGCCCTCATCAACAAAGCCAAATCCCAGATCTTCTTTTTCAACACTCCACCCTCTACTCAAAGAGCTATATCTTGCATTTTAGGCTTTACCATAGCATCCCTTCCATCCAAGTATTTAGGAGCTCCTCTAATTGCCTCGGCTCTCAAGCATTCCTCTTGGAACAGCCTGTTAGAAAAATTGGAAGCCAGATTACTCCTATGGACTCATAGAGCCCTAAATATGGCTAGCAGGATAGTATTAATCAAAGAATTTCTATAGTCCATGCCTCTATACCTCTTCTCAATTCTGTCAGCACCGAAGTGGGTTCTTAAGGCGATCAAACAGCTGCAGTGTAATTTTCTATGGGGAAGCAAGGGGCCAAATCGAAAGTGGGCTTTGGTTAAATGGGAGAAAGCTTGTCTTCCTAAAAATGCAGGAGGCATTGGGATAAGAGATCCAGAACACAGCAACATGATAATGGGGGAAAAAATTTGGTGGAAATGGCTTACAAATCCAGGAACACCCTGGGCTTCCCTGTGGACAGCGAAATATGCCAGCAATCTACGCTTAGAGGAGCGAATTAGAATGTTAGAAATCAGTAAGGGCTCGGTTATTTGGAACTCAGCCATCAGACACAGAGATCTAATTCAAAAGCACAGTTTTTGGGAGGTGAAAGATGGACTTATGGCAAGGTTCTAGGAAGATTCATGGCAGCAGCTCCCAAACCTCAAAGTCATCATCCAGGGCATCTCAGACCAAGACATAAACCAGCATGAAACAGTGAGTCACTTCTGGAGATCACATAGTGACCAAGAACATAGGGAATGGAAAGACGCCAATCGTATCCTACCCTCCAGCTCGGAGCAAATTCAAATCTCTCTATCTGCAGAACTTAAAAAACGGAAAATTCTAAAGTTGGCTGGCATGGACACGCTAAGATGGGGATATGAGGAAAAGGGGACCTTCACAATTAAAGAAGCCTACCACATTATGATCAAAGATATAATAATCAAAGATAAACTATGGGACAAGATATGGAACCCACCCATTTGGCCGAAGGTTTCAACCTTTCTATGGCTTCTTTCACATAACAGAATTCTCACATGGGACAACCTCCCGAAAAGGAATTTCATTGGTCCTTCTATATGTCTCAACTGCAAGCAGGACGAGGAATCAGCTCTTCATATTATGCAAACCTGCCCGCTAGGAAGGAAACTGTGGGAAAAGGTCACATTCCGCTGTCGGAAGGATGGTAGAGTGCTGGGGGATCTTAAAAGCACACTGCGCAACTAGTCTCAAAAGCCTTACCAAAGCAATCTTTTAAGGAAAGAAATAGGTGGATCTTTAAGGATCAATCAATGACACTAGAGCAGATTTGGAAAGGGATGCACCATAACATCCAAGAAACTTTATCCATAAAATGATGGTCCCAAGAGGACTTTCCTTCTACTCTGCAGGAACAAGCCATATGGAACAACTGGCAGATTCAGCTACAGAACCCCATTTCTGCTAAAGAAAACACACCCAGCCATCTAGAGACCTCTTTCAGTTGGGCTCCACTGCCCATCAACGTGTTTCAACTCAACTTTGATGGGGCGTCGAAAGGAAATCCAGGAAAAATGGGATTTGGGGGAGTCATCAGAAATCATCAGGGCAACCCTCTTATCACCTTTTTTGGCTCAATTGGTTGGAATACTAATAATGCAGTGGAATTGGAAGGATTATGGAGAGGGCTTACTATAGCACAAAATCAACAGCTCCTCCCTCTTATAGTGGAAGGGGACTCCCAAATCATCATTAACATGGCCTCAAAGCTTCAACAGGGCTCCCCAGTCTATAAGGTTAGCAGCAATTGGAGACTGGCCACTCGACTTGAACTTCTTCAACAATGGCTCAGTAATAACCAAGTCATCTCCTTCAAGCACATCAGAAGAGAAGGAAACAAGCTGGCAGATTTCCTTGCGAATTTAGGAGTGAAAAGTGGAAAGGAATTCTTTGAAGGTTCAATTCATGGCATAGCTTCGGAGAACCAACTTTCCACCTTTCATTCGATAGTTACAAGAGACATGCAGGCAAGGGAGGATCCACACCTGGATGCGGGTGTCATTAGGAGGCATTAACTAAGTGTTTGTCATGAAGCACGGGTTGTTGGCAGCTGGCATGCTTACAGGTGAAGGTCATTGGGGAGAGGACAGTATTAATTGTAATACATTGAAGGCAAGTCCTGCATCCTTAATGCAAGCACGTGCTCACGGCACGCAGAGGGATTTTATCAGGATGGAGAATTCACTTATGAGTGCACTCGCTCTAGTTTGTTTGGTCTTCAGTTGCTCTGGTCCTCGCAGGTTCAGCCGCGGTGATAGCCAATGGTGGTCCTGCCCTCAGGGGCAGCTGCCTTGGTCATAGAATAATCCCCTGCAGATTGCCTCGAGGACATCCATTCCGGTGTTTGACGCTTCTACGGAGAGCTTGAATTTGGATTTAGCCCTCTGTCTATGGAGTTTCAGGTCTGTCCGTGGCCTTCACCCTGTTAATAGACTGGTTTCTGCAACTGCTAGGGAGGTCAAGATTGGGTCTTGGGTCCACTCAATTGAGGTGGAGAATTGTAGTTTAGGGTCCAGGAGTTGTGTTTCATATTTCTCAGACAGGTCTTCCTCTTGCGTCCATTTGAGTCCTCAGGCATCTCCCCTGAATCCTCAATCTGTTAGACTGGTCATTCTATTGCCTCGTTTGAATATGGTACCCTGTCGTAGAGCCACTCCTAGGCGTGGGAGGAATTTGGGATTCCGGGGAGGTTCGGGGGGGAGGGGAAGTTCTGAACCTCGTCGCATGTCGCCTTTATCAACGGTCTCACCCTCCTCGCCACCCTCAGAAGAGTCAAGTCCCTCACTGACCAGTTCGTTACACTATGCCAGGTTTACTTTCAGGATTCGGCTCAATAGACCGCTTATCTCGACCTTAGTTATGGTCATCTTCTCTGAGGAAGAAAATGACCCAGTTAGCTCTGCTCCTACCTCAATGGAAGATTCGTCGTCTCAGAGCAGAGGAGCGGAAGAGATTATCAAGGTCGCCACAGAGATGCACGAAGAGGATGGTCAGGCAGAGAATAGCACCCAGCGGGGCGAGCCAGTGAAGAGTTTTGAAAATATCCTGCATCTCAAATTACCCCCAGGCGCCAACCCGATGGAGGTGGAAGAAGGGGTGATGGTCACCTGGGAGCGCGCCCCGGATTCGGTCAACGACAACGTCAATACTGAACCCAAGTAAGTGCCAGTTCATCGGTTCGCAGCTACGGGGTAGCAATCTAGTTTTGAATCTCCAAGAATCGCGATCAAACTCGGGGGCTCGTTGCAGAAAAATTCCAGCTGAAGCAACTCATTTGCAGAATTTTGGCTCGGGCTCTCATTCCATGTAACCATGCTTTGTCCAGTCATCAGTTTTGTTAGTTTTGGGTCCATTTACAATTGTTCATGCTATTGGCTATGACCACATCTTTTTTAATCAGATAGAATAATAATTTTTGTAAAAGCTTCTTGACAGAGGGATTGCTATGGATCCCTCAGAGGTTCAACCCTCTCTGTACATACTTTTTTACTTTTTAATATAAATAGCTTAGTCTTTACTCAGAAAAAGAAAAAAAGAAAAAAATGTAAGATTATTATTTTTTTTTAATTTTTATTTTTTTAACAAAGTCGGTTATGATATATTGATTAAAAAAGGAAGGGAGATATACTTTGAAATACAAAACATTTGAGCAGATAAGGAAGAAGGTTGGAGAAAAATTCCATGACTTGTTGATTCCTTCTTTTGCATGAAGCTAGAAAATTCCTAATTTACCTACGACATTTGGCTTATAAGATGTAACATATTGCTGAAGAAAAAGAGTACATTTTCTATTCATGATTAACCAAGGAGTGAATCAAAAAAGATATAGGAAATGAATTATGATTGAGTGAGAGAAGATTCTGATGAGTTCCGAGACAAAACAGAAGTTGTCTCTTCCTTTCATTCTTTATTGATCAGTTTTTCTTCCTTTTGCTGGAACCCATTGCAGTGATCATTTGAGTTTTTATTCTCCTCAAACTTTTTTCCAACCATATCTTGAAGATACTAGAGATCATGCTCAATATGAGTGCTACACTAATTGAGTTTATCAATGATTTTATGTGGGTTGTGCATTGATGGAATAAAAATCCAAGTTCATATGAATATCGATCCTTCCATTGGTTATGCAGCTTTATGATCTATCCCATCTCAAATCTGATAGTGATGCAGTGGGGACAACATTGGCTCATATCCATTGAATAAGGATCTGGGGCTCTGAAGGCTCAGACATAAGGAGAGTAGAGTGAAGAGAAAAAGAGTTGCAGGGGAATGAAGAGCGAAGATAGGGAAGCCCACTATAGGGGATTGAAAATAAAATATAGGGATTCCCAATGTAGGGAGGATGGATGCAAATGAGTTGGAAGCTCGAGAATTCAAAGGGATGAAGCTTAGATGGAAGCGCGAAGCATGGAGGGGAAAAAGGGGGAAATACAGAGAGGGAGAAGTGCAGAATAGGGACCCATGAACCCTATGGAAATTCACACATAGATATTTAGTTTGCAAAAAAAGATAAGGGATATGAAAACAAGGATATTTTCCTATTAGCTTGGGAAGTGGAGCTTTGAATATAATATTTTTCTTGGAGATTTCGACTGAGAGAGGCCTTAGAAAGGAGGGGATAGATTTTGGATTTATTTGTGATCCAATTGTGCATGTGAATAGAGGAGAGATTATGGAATCAATTTTAGGAAGATCTCCTCATTGATTATGACCTCTCCTTGGGGTCAAAAACTCTACTATTATTTTCTCTGAGAATATGATAGTATGAGATCTCTCCAAGATTTTTCATATAATGTTGAATTCTGGAAACAATTTGGGCAAGGTCATCATTCTTGGGTTTCATTCTTTTGGATAAGGATAACTGAGTCACCAAATACAATCAGATTCGTGTAATTTCCATTACAAAGAATCTGTGCACCCAACCAAAAACCATAAGCCTCAACATTGTTTTTGGATTTAATATCAAAACCCTACCCAAATGTGATAGAGTTTTATCCCAAATGATCGATAATGGTACCTCAAGCTCCCTCAAGACCGAGATTGGATTTGGAGGCACCATCAAAGAAGAGGCGATGCCGTTTGAGAGTTTTTATCCAAACTGAGATATCCTACTCTTTCAGTTGAATCTTCCATATATCAGATCTAAGGTTAGTTTTCCTAGGAAGGCAAACCAAGCTTGGAGGAAGATCCAAAACAAATTATATCTAGAGTCTTTATTCATCTTGGAGGAGCTTGTCATAAATTTTATTGCTCCCTTTTGATAAGATGACTTTCGTGGAGAGACTCCAGGTTTTGACTTGAATCTTCCTAACTTCATGCTTTATATGTTGAAAGATGCGCTTGTTCCTTTCTAACTAGATCTTCCAGCATAAGAAATATGGAAGGAAATTCCATAAGCACTTCAACATGTTCTTATTTTTAAAGGGATAAGGGTAGTTAGAATTCCAATTGGAAAAAAAATTATTTAATGGCAGAAGTGTCCTCAGATATGTAATTTTATTAATTAGAAAAAATAATTACATAATTGATTTTGCAAGAGTTTACAACTGAACACCCAAACACTCTTGCAATGATCTATTTATAAGCTCCATGTCCTAACTACCTCTAATTATGGATCACTTATTAAATAACAAGTGTCCGTTTACAATAAATGCTATTCAAACCAACTAGCTAACAAATCTCCTAAAATAGAGCCCAAGATACGACACATTTGGAGAGTCATATCTAGTTACAACAATATGCTAATTCTAAAAGTCTCCATTAAATAATTAAACATTCTAGAATAATAATTATTAATTTAATAACTTAAATTAATAATTATTTTATTCTAATGTTATAACCTATGATAAAATTGTATTTTTGGATCATCTAACACTCCCCCTATGATCCAAAGATACATTACAACGGATACCAAGTTCCTCCCTGAACTTAGTAAATTTTATTCTACCAAGCGGTTTCGTGAAAATGTCAGAGATCTGATCTTCGGAAGGACAATAAACTAGCTTGAGGACATCTTTAGCAATGAGATATTTGATATGATGATACTTGGTGTCCACATGCTTTGTCTTTGAATGGAAAACTGGGTTCTTGGCAAGTTTGATGGCTGACTAGCTGTCAATGAATAGTGATGTAGCTTTGGTCTGAGAAATGCCCAAGTCCTGCAAAATTCAGTGCAACCAAACAATTTCACATGATGCTTCCCATGCTGAAATGTACTCTGCTTCTACGGAAGAAGTGGCCACTGTAGCTTGTTTCTTACAACTCCAAGATACTGCTGCTGACCCCATGTTCATTAAATAACCTGATGTTTATGCTCGATCATCAATACTCCCAGCAAAGTCGGCATCGGAATATCCACCAAGTACAAAATTTTTAGTCTTTGTGTAAAGAAGACAAAAATCTTTTCTTCCTTGGATATATTGAAGAACTCTTTTGGCTGCATTCCAGTGGCTGTCTCGTGGTTCCTGCATAAAACGTGAAAGAATATTGACTGCATAAGATAGATCAGGACGAGTATTTGTAAAATAAATCAAGCTGCCAATCAACTGCCCGTAAGTTGTATTGTCCACCTTTCCCCCCCTTCTAATTTTGAAAGTTTCAAGTTTTGCTCCATGGGGGTAAGAACGGGCTTGCAATCCTGCATGCCAAATCACTGAAGAACCTATGCTGCATACTTACTCTGAGAAATGAAAATATGATGTGGACATTGGAAGACTTCAACTCCAAGATAGTAGTGAAGTAATCCCAAATCTGTCATCTTAAAACCAGCATGTAACTCCTTTTTCACCTGTGCAATATGATCATCATGGTTGCCAGTAATGATCAAATCATCTACATACATAACAAGAATTACTAGATATTTTCCCTGTTGTCGCACATACAAAGTATCATCAGATTCACTTCATTGAAAACCAACTTTCTTAAAGTATTCATCCATCTTTGCATACTAAGCTTGGGGAGCTTGTTTTAATCCATATAAAGCCTTGATCAATTTGCAGACTTTATGTTCTTCTCCTTCAATTTCAAAACCTGGTGGTTGGGTCATGTACACTTCCTCCTGTAAATCCCCGTTGAGAAAAGCACTTTTCACATCCATTTGATGAACTTTCCATCCTTTATGAGTAGCCAATGCAAGTGTTAATCGGATGGTGTTCCATTTAGCTGTAGGAGCAAAATTTTCCTCATAATCAATGCCTTCCTGCTGAGCAAAACCTTTTGCGACAAGTCGTGCTTTATACTTTTCAAGTTCTCCCTTTTGATTATACTTAATTTTGTAAACCCATTTGCATCCTATGGGTTTAACATTTGCTGGACAATCAACAAGTTTCCAAGCGTTGATATCAATTACTGCGTGATATTCTTCTACCATAGCCTGTTGCCATTCTTTATGTTTTACTGCTTCTTTGTATGTGGAAGGTTCAGTAAAATCACTTTCTATCAAGGCAAAATTTCCTTCACTTCTATGTGCCCTTCTGGTGCCTGTTTTATTCTGCTTATCAGGCTTTACATCTTTCAAAAGTTGAACTGGCCATTTAGGTAGTTGGTGCTCACTTGTTTGTGCTTCTGTAAAGTCTCCATCATTGTAAAGAGGATTAATATAAACTAATGTTCGTTGTTCAGGTGAAGAATGTGGTGAATCACTGTCAGTAGAACTGTTGTTGCTTGGAGATGCGGCTGAACTGCTAGAAGACCCAGATGATGTTGGTGATGTAGATGGACTAGATGATTCATCTTCAGAGGAAGGAAAATCAAGTTCATACCAATTTGGTGAATTTGGTTGACTTTGCATTTTTCCATTTCTTTTACTTCCTTTAGTTTCGAACTTTTGAAGAAGATTTTCAATTTCTTTAGCACTCTTACTCTCAGTTTCATCAAAAATGACATCCCTGCTCATAATGAATTTTCCATTGGTCAAAATACGATACCATTTATTCTCATTAGAATAGCCAATCATTGTGCACTTTAAACTTCTTGAGTCAAGCTTAGTTCGTTTTTCTTTCGGAACTAAGGCATAACACACTGACCCAAAAAATCTAAGATGTTTAACTCGAGGTTTGAAACCAAACCAAGCTTCATAAGGTTTGATTATGTCCAAAGAAGCAGTTGGAGATCTGTTTCTTAAGTAGACAGTTGTATGAATTGCTTCCACCCAATATGTTGGACTTAACCTCTTGAAAGTTAACATGGATCTCGCCATTCCTAACAAAGTGCGATTCATTCTTTCGACTACTCCATTTTGCTGTGGAGTGTAAACATTAGTAAGATGTC
>APFE031193287.1:0-25583 GCA_000404065.3 Pinus taeda | reverse complement strand
GATGAATGATATGATATAATCAACACACAAAATTTGCAACAACTTCTTTGCCTCTTCGCAGCTACCTACAAGAAAATATCACTCGGAGAACCTTCTCTTTGAATAACCTAATTGGTAGGGAATATAGTTGTACAATGGCAAGATTTAACACTCATAAAATCGCCCATTTTTAAATTATATTATGTGACAAAATATAGGGAAATTGATCAATCATGCAGTCAATTACCTCAATATTTATAAGAAACATACATTCAACATGCCAATCTTGGATTTCACGTTTTACAGTAACACCATTGTCCCCAGCTGATTAGACTTTGACTTGCTGCCATTTCCAAAGAGAGGAGCGGTGGAAGTATATTTTAGGCTTTCGAATAAGGTATCACTGATCTGAGCATCATCCCCTAGCTCATCTTTCTGCAGTGCATCTAAAAAAATTTCCTCCATGGGAGTCATATCCCATAAGTAATCATTCATACCAACCTCCATTTGATTGCCTCCTTCATTTCCAACTTGCGATGAAGATATACTATTGTTGTAGACATTCCTAATTGGTGAATCTAGATGTAGTGGGAATTGATCAGTTGGTTGATTCAACCATTCTTTCTATGCTTCATCTATGATTCATGCTCTTAATACATACTTCTCTTGAGTTGGCATTGTAGTGGGGTGCTCCAAAAGATGGTAGGTGGGTTGTTCATCATCACTATAATCCTAATTTAAAAAATATTGAACGTCATTAGTATAATATCAATGATATTAGTAACCATGTAAATGCAATTGGTTTTTTGAAATTACATTATACCAAACAATTATTACCTTCATTGATCCAAGATTGCAGCTAGAAGATGCCATGTTCCATTTGGCAGGTTGAAGAAGTTGTCATTTTCACGTACCAACTACTTGTGATATGTTGCTCCTAATAACTACTTGTGATATGTTGCTCCTAATAAGAGCTTTCAGCTTTTTTGAAAATATGGAGTAATATTTTATGCCTCTGAACTCGATCCTTAATTAGGTTCCCACAAATTTGGATATATTTTGATTTAAATTGACATGCATTAAAAAAAAAATCAATTAGAGAATCGAAATATAAATAAAATTTGAACTTACGGGAGATTTAAAGGGAGAAATGTGTGAAGGACCTCCATCATTAATATGGAACAAGATGCAATTTGAAGGATTGGCTATTTGTAGATATTATTGATATTTTGTCCTTCAATTTGAGAAAAAACATAAATAAAAATTTGTGTGCATATCCAAAATTTATCTTGACAACAATATAACCACAATTTAAATTTGAATATAGTTTTCAAACCATTTTTTAATACTAAGGCAATTTTATGCAGAAAATGTATAGTATGAACTATTGTAATTCATGTGGATGCATTATAAAACATACTTTGAAATCAACATGTCATTTTATGTGAAATTAAAATTTTGGATAACTTTTAAACCAAACTAGTGTGCTTATCAAAATAGGGCACACCAATGTGTTTAAAACATTAACATCATTGGGCATTTAAATAATACTCGCACCAATTTCCAACCATCTAAAAAAAGATGTTATCATATAGATGCCCTTCTAGAAAAATGCATTAATGTGTTAAAAAAAAATAGAACCGCCACACACGCATTTCCCGATTTTAAAAAATAAAAATGAATTCAACCAACTCAATACTATTACAACAATTAGAGCATGTATTATTTTAAATAGAAACCACATTGTTGTGTTAAAAAAAAAGGTTCACCATTTCAGGATTTCAGAAATAAAAATAAAAAGTGTTATATGTTGGTGCATTGAAAAACTTTGTCGCCCTCGCAATGCCAGTGCATTTTTTCTGTAAACACACTGGTGCACTTGACTATCCAATTCATCTTTTCTATAAACACACTGGTGCACTTGACTATCCAATTCATCGATGTGCGGAAAAATTGAAAAAGAGGTAATTTTTTTCCTTTCTTAAAATTAAAAGACGAGAGGAAATTGATTTTTCCAAATCTGATTTCATAAATTTATTTGAATAGTAAAAATGTATTCATCGTTTCATTATTTTACCCAAAATTTCAAGTGAGTGATTTCCACGAGAGACATATCATGAGCATTTTGTAGCGGAAGAATATTTTGGAGAAGCAGAACTATTTAGAAGGTCAGAAGCTTAAATTTATGGTGATTCTGTCAAAACCCTACATACCAAAAAATTTAAATTTTATTGCTTATTTTACTAACAAAAAACTTTACAATTTTTATTAGGGTTTAGTTAAAATAGGTATCATTTGCAAGCTAGACATACAAATAGCACTATGGAGCTGCAAAATATTTTGGATCCACCAAAAGATCAGAAGTTCAAAGGTGTGGTTATTCACTCAAAACCCTAGACATAAAATATCTTAAATTTTACTGTTAAAATATTTTATAATTTATCTTAGATTTATTCAGGATTTAGAAAACAAAATAAAAACCATGTACAATAAAAAATTTACTATAGATTATACTAGTAAAAAAACTTATCATCTACATTCCTATTTAAATTTAATTAAATCTAGACATAAAACAAACAAAATCAATATTTACCATAAACCCTTGCTTCTTCCTGCAAAATTTCACCTTAGGGTTTAACTTCCTCTACTACTTCACAATTTTGGTTTTTCAGTTTAGTGATTTTATATTTAATGGGTTTGTGTACTTACTATATATAGGGTGTTTGACATGTAAAGTAGGGGAATCAATTATTGAATTAGATCTAAACCGTATCAATAGTCTTTGTTATTTTTTTTAAATGATTATATGTTCTGCAGTATACCCCCTCTATAATATAATGTACCAGTGCTCCCTATCTAATACAATGCACCGACATATTAGAACACTCTCTATTCTATCTAGTTTATTAATCATTGCTCTGGATGTATTATAACACACCAGTGTGCCTCTTCCAAATAGCATTGTTAAATCATTTTGGTGTGTTTATCTTTACAAATCACACTTTAATAAATTAAATTAATTTTGAAAAAATAATTTTCCATGATGGTGAGCTTGAAACATTAGACACCCAATGTGTTTAATGTTCTAAATGCACAGGTGCATTTATTTATATTAACACGCTTGTGCATTTATGCACCGGTTACCAAAGATTTTTTAGCTGAAAAATATTTGATTTATTTGTAAAATATATTCAATGACTTCAATATTGAATTCTACATGTTCTATATTGATAAAAAAAGGTCTCATAAGGTCTCAAGTAACAAAATATTGAACAACACAGTGATAACACATCAAAAAAAGTAGAGAAGGCATGTTCTTTGTAAATTCTTTGCAAAATTAATATATTTGAGCTATATGTAATTTAACTAATATGTATTGGTTGGTGTGTGTCATGCAAAGCCACAAAATGAGCAAGGTTGATAGGATTATTTTTTATTAAAGTGTAGAAGAGGGTAAAAGCATGATAGAGACATTGTATAGTAATGAGTCAGATGAATCAAAAAATACTATTCAATATGATTTTTTTTTGAATTTTCATTAATAATATTAGATAACATGTTTCAAACAATCTATAATTCATATGTATTTAATGTTCTACAAAGAGAAAAAAGAAGGGAAATATCAATGTCCTTCTCAGAAAAGAGAAATTATAGAACATGTAAATGATGATAAATTCATTATTAACTCATATGGAGTGGTCCTAGAGGTTAATAAAACGAGGTAAAAAATTTAAAGCACTATGAGGGATCTAGTAGAAAAAATGTGTAGATGTAATTTCTAGTTACAATATAAAAGACAATTGAATGATTCTAAGAACCAAACTATATCTAAACTACAAGAAGTGTTTCCAACACAAAAGTCAATGAGACATGTCAAACTTGTAATAGAGAAAACATACAACAAAAAAGAATCATTCAAAAGGTAATATTCCTACTTTTATAAAATGATTTTCTATAATTATATGTACATGTTACTATAGACCAATAATTTAATAATATTTATTTTGTTATATTTAGTTTTCATATATCATTATAAAAATAGTTTATTACTTTTTTAGGAGGATTATGAAATTCCCAAATGATCAACCAGTTGATATGTTAAATATTTCAGTTGGAATGTCCAGAAAGGTGTATAAGGAGGTGGTCAAATAAATGTAATATTTACATCATAGGAGGAGTCATCCCAACAACAACGTGCTTCAAATGTATGTAATCATGATTGAATTTATACATATAAAAAACTAATTTAGAATTAAATATTTATTTTCAAGTATTTTCTTGCAAGAAAGAAGACAATATGGAACTCATTGAACACATAAAAATAGGACCAGAAGGAAGAAAAGGGTTGCTTTCAAAATTTGTGAGTAATTGCTAGTATTTCCTTATAACAACTGAAGGTTTCATTTTTGTATATTTTAAGTTAGTTTACAACAACCATCCTTGAATGACTTCAAATAGGTGCTAAGATACAAAGAAGATTCATTTAAAGAATTGATTTACATTGAGTTAAATAAGGGTTATGAGTATATGTTTCCATATCAAACATAGTTGTGTAACTTGTAAGTATCTATGTTGTTTTACTTCTCTGAGTTTATAAGTAATAGAACAAAAAAATCCTTAATATAAAATCTATGACTTATAATGGGGTTTAAAACATGTTGGAAACAAAGAATGGAACTACGCTAGCATTAGATTTGTTGCAAAAAGGTTGGAGACTTGATTTCGAAATTAAGGTTGGAGACTTGATTTCGAAATTATGTGCACTATTTATGAGTCACTACTTGTTATGGAACATTTCTATTCGATTTACATTGATGTATACTATTTATTTCAATTTTCATTATTCTCGCCAATATAGATGCACTCATTACACATTTTTTATGTTTGCAGATGGAACTGCAAGATCAAGAAGATGAAAATAATCGATGCAATCAACAAAACATTCCTCCAAATAACCTAATTCATGGAAGTATCTTGAGGAGTGACAACAGTTCTAATGAAGAATGATGATCAATTTGGATATTCATGCAACTTGTTTTAATTTTTGAAATAACTGCCTGTGAAAATAAGAAATTTTGTTTAATGTAACGGACATAGTGTCCCAATTGAAAGACAATGGGTTATGTAGGACAAAGAGCCTCTTATTGATATATAATAAAATACATTTTCATTTATTTTGTTGTGTTATCTAATGTCGTTGTGAAATCTTACACCACTGATTAAATATATGGATAAGTAAATATTATAATGAAGAGATGTGAAATCTTATAGTATAAAAAATTAATCCAAACATCATATACAAATGCACTAATTAAATTTTAATTTATATGAATATTGTTATGAGATATATGTCAATTTTTCAATCAAGAATGGATTTAAAAAATTATACCAATGGCACTATCACGGGTTGATCTTTCCAATACAGAGAAAAACTCATTCAAAATATTGGTGCATCTACAACATAATAAAGAACTAGTGCCTTGTGTTATATAAAAGCATTGTGACAACATCATTTTGAATGTCTGGTGTTTTTAAAAAAAATGAGATCATTGGTGTGCTTTTCACATCAAGCACTGGTATCATTTGAGATTAAGGTAATTGTGCATTGTAATTCTTAACACACTAGTGCTTTCACATAACTAACTCACCGATCCTACAAAATATTATTTCCAGCTCAGTGTTTTAAAAAAACTAACAACACTGGTCCTTTTGTATAACTAACACACTAGTGCCTTTAAAAAAACACTGGCACAACCATTATTTTTATTATGCCCCAATGTCATTCCTTAGAAGAACGCCACGAGGCTTTTTTATATCTTGGTACTAGTTCAGTGTATATTATGCATTGGTGTTCTTTTCATCCAACCCCTTAGTCATTTTAGTAAAGTATGATGCCCAGTTATTTTATGTATGTATCATGTAGGTGCTACATGTTCCATTAAGTGCACCAAAAGAATGAAAAACATCCACTAGAAACATTGGTTGCCTAGACTTTTTTAGTTGTAACTAAGTTCCACTTAAAACTTCTATTATCCCATATGTTTTATAGGATGCTTTTTTGACAAAATTTCCCAATTTTATAACACTAAAAACCCCTGTTATAACCTCTGCTAGAAGGTATTTTCCTTGCAGTGGGAACCACTTTGTGTTCCACGGTAAAGTCTTCAAGAAAAACCTTGTCCATGGAAGGTCTATCAAATAGTCCAATTTATCGATGAAACCCATTAAAAAACTACAACTAAATTTGACAATGAGTACCTCTTTCAGATTGGAGATATGTAATTGAATGCAAAACTTATAGAAGACCTATATGTAGGCTTGTATTAATTTATTTTCTAGTTGGTGGAGCCACAACCATTTTGCAAGGATATTTTGAAGATATCTCAGGGGACAGAAGTGTCATTTTAACACCTAGAAGAAGTCATCCCAAGATCTGATGCATGTATGGCTAGTCCCTTGTATCGCTCTAAGCTCAATGATTGAGGATATTTTTTTTAACTTGGTATCCCACCATGCTTGCACCATACCTTCCAACTATGGGCTAGTGATTTGAAGCTTCATGTCCTCTGCCATCTCAAGATATGTTTTTAAATAGGTGAAGGGATAACGTATCCATGAATTGATAGCCTCTCCATTGATTTGGCTCAAAAATTTAGGCAATTGAAATAATCTATCTAGATGCATGTGCCCTGGAGGGTTTCTTAAATGCTATAAATTTATTACTTCATGGATATCCATTTCTAAATCTTAGATTGGAGATTCCTTAGTTGAGTCCTCGAATGTGGTTTCTTTACAATGTCATGATATTTCATCCACCCAAATGGATTGAAATGTAGATCTGAATGATGAAATGGGCTTAATAGCCTTGAGGAAGCCACATTGGGAAAGGTGTGGAACTATTGAGCCATGAGTCTGCGACAAAAAATTGTTATTTGAATAGATGGATGACTCTCACCCACTCCTTGATGTTGAGGAGCAACATATTGAGATGATTTTCTCTGATACCAATTTATTTACAAGTGGATCTAAAAGTTGTTAATGATATATGACACAATGAAACAACAGAGAGTTAAACAACAATATCATAAAAGGAATGTCTTCATTCTATTATGAGGGAGAGGTATCCTTTTATAATCAAGACACCTTCTTATTAACTTTATTACAAATAGTTTTGAATGGAAACAACAAAACATTATTCAGATATTTCCTTCCTAATTATGAGTTTCCTCGGAAGGTTTATGCATCTTTTTATTGTGCCAATATACAAACAATAATCTTATCCCACTACTTGGACATATAAAAATTGTTCCTAAATATTTTTCCTTAAAATATAACATTAAGGTACATTTTATAGTTTCAGAATACAAAATTATTATGATTTACCCAACTTAATTTTACATTTAGGAATACTCTATGAAAAAATGTTTACAACTCATCCTAACATAATGTAGGAAATCAAGATCTAAAGATCCAAAGGAAGAATAAGATGGGGTTAATACAAGCCAACATATATTTAAGCTTTGTTTCCTACTAGTCCTTCTAATGTGACCACTTCCACATCCCCCATATCTCATAATGCCCCTTGGTGTACATTTCGTAAGACCAACTGACATACTTCTATAGATTTTCAAGCACTTAAAAATATGAACCCAAACAAGACTCGTTTTACAAAGTTTGAGGAACCAAATTCCCTTACCCCACTTGTAGTTGTTTCTCTTGACAATCCTATTGAAGCAGACACCTCTATCTTCCTCATGATTGCTAATAAAACCAATATATTTATTTACCCATAATGGTAAAATCAAACATGAGTTCGTGACTCTTATCCTTGACAATGGGAGTCAAAAGAATCTTGTGGCATAAAACTTGGTCCAATGCCTTAGCCTTCCCACCACTCCACACCCAAACCATGTTAACTCGACTGGCTCAAAAGGAAGTCCCTTGTCTTATTGTCTCCTTCTTCTATGTCGTGACCTTTGTTATTGGACATTTCAGAGATATTGTCGTATGTGACGTTTCTTATCTCAAGTGTGCCCATTTTTTATTAGGAATCCCATACGAACAGGCTTGGCACGCTATATCATTCTAAATATCACTAGTACCACTTGTAGCATGAGATTTGCACCTATGTGATCACATCATCGACTCTCAAATTAATCCAACCTCTTAGTGGGAACTCTCTGATTAACAAAGGTTGTTTAAACAAGCATGTCTCTTTATGTGTGGTTTGCCTTTTCAAGGTAGACAACCTCAAAAGATATGTATTCAATAGATCCAATATTTGATGAGATATGGGAAGCTCTGTAGTAGCCTACAGTCATCAACCAAACTCACTTTCTTGATTATACCATTCATAATGGTTGGTTATATAGATATAACTTGTTCTGTGTGCCATAATCTTGTGATCATCTCCTTCGTGTCTGTGAAGCACGTGCCTCTTTATGTGATAGGAATTTTGGCATAACCAAGATCATTCTCAATCATCAAATCCACTAATTCATTGGCTTTCCTTATCCAAGAAAGTGGAAAAAATCATTTAAGCATGACCATTCTATTTACAAATCAAGTTATCAAGTTGTAAGCATGGTTTATATCATCCTTTACCAATACCTTTCCATCTCTGGGAATCCATTTCCACATACTTTTAGAGTGGTCTTTCTATGACATTTTGTAAACATGATCATTATTTGGGTAGTGGCCTATTGTTTTTCCATGATGGTTACCTTTCTTCCCTATTATAAGACTACGTCTTTTACTCAGACCACTGATCTCTTCTTCTAGCTTATTTGGACATGCTTTAGTTTGTCGAGTAGCATCATTCCTAATCATGACTCTCATTTTCTTAGTACTCTTTGGCACTTTCTAGTTTTTGTTGGGTCTCCAACTTCATTTTTCCATTGCATTTCACCCACAAATGGATGGAAAAACCAAGTTTGTAACTTTTACTTTCACTCACTCCTTTCATAGCCATTTTTTCCAAAAAAATGTGGGATTCCTATTTGCACATTATTCAACATAGTTACAATAGGGCCAAAAACTCTCCTACTAATTTCTGACCTGTCGATGTTTATTTTCGGTTTCATCCAAGTGTACCCTTGAGATGCCACTGGTTATCACCACTTCTAGATTTTCTCACCGACAACAAGAACAAAAATAAGCTCAACGTTTTATGCACTCCATATCTTAGTGCTAGACTCATGTAACTGTTGCCTTGCATGCAGCCTAGGATCATGCCAAACAACAACATGACAAGCAAAAAACACCCTTGTATTTTCAACCAAGAGATAAATGTTGCTCTTGTTGGATAAGAAGCACTTCAAGGGACAACACCATAACCTACACACTCTATGATATGGCCCATATATTGTTCTGGAAGGCATTGGAGTAAATCCAAATCGCTTGAACTTTCCTTCCAAGCTCGACATCAATGATGTGCTTAATGTCAACAATATCAAGTTCTTTGAACCTTCTTGTTGAGGAATCCATAACAATTCAACATTTGATCAATAATATTCCTAATTTCCAGCCTCCTTTTCTCAAGGGTACGATTCTTGAATTCAAGGAAAGGACTACATGCCTACAACCATACTTATCATATCTTGTCTGTTAGAAGGGACACACACTAGTCTAAGAAAAATGAATGATTGTAGAAAGATTGAAGTGCACTTTCTCTCACTTGGTGGAGGAAGCAGGGACGCTTCCCACTCTAAATAGGGAGGATTGGGAAACCAAGAAAGGAACACAAAATAGAAACATCTAACTAATTAGGCAACCAAGAAAAAATGCACTCCTCCCTGGGCAACATCTAAGACTAAAAAGAAGGAAACATCTAAAATTAGTAAATAAATAAACCTCTAAATGTATTTGTTTTTATCTAATAACGTATTTTATTTTTATGCAATATATTTTGTAAATAAATCAATAAGGAAAATGTTTGCATTGCTTATAAACTGGTCATCTCTCCCTCATAATAAAATGGTGATATTGTTTTTCAAAACTTTACATTATTCTCATCTTTTGCATCTACATTTCTATATATGTGTTATTCTGGATAAATTTTCAGCATCTACATTATTCTCGATAAATTTTCAGATCTAGATGTAGATATATATTAGAGGAAGAATAAGTATTATGGATATAATCCTTTGATTTGAAGATTAGAACTTTCACCCGAGAGAAGATGAAGTAGATCCATGACCTCATTCTAAAAACCAGTTAGACTGTCCTTTAAGAAACACATATCTAATCGCACCCGGCCACCGATGTCATTCTCGCCGAGATATTGGAGACTGATGCTCATTTCCTGTGAACCACTAGAGAACCACAAGAGCATTCTTGTGATTATGTGTACTTTATGCGCTGGGAAAAGCCATACACCTTTCTCTTCTACGTTCTCCCCCTACCCAGAGGTGCTAATTCTTATCTACGTTGCATTCTTAACCGGATCATACATCACACTCTTCAAATCTCTCTACATACATAGTAACTTCCACGAGCATAACTATTATCGTTATCTCAAACAAAAGAATATAAATCCAACTAATGAAAAATGAACTATAATGATATAGATTTCTCCGTATTATGAAATATTGATTCTTTCAAAGCCAACCCTCGCCTACCACCAATGGAGTACTCCGTTAATATTTTTGAGTGATGTACTTATATCTGAATGAACCTGTACAGTTATTTGTTAATCACTTTTAATCCTCATCCTTTACTTTTTAGATGTTTCAAATTACCTTACAGCGTATCCATATTTTTGGGTGTTTCAAATTGTGCCTAACAGGAGTTAAACAGGGTAAAATTTCAAATTTCCAATAAATTTCTCAAGAAGGTTATAACTAATATTAAATTATAATTCATTTTAAATAAATATAACTCTTTGGTGGTATATAATTATGCATCTTTTTAAAAAAATAAATTGCCTATCTATTTTATCATATAGATAAATGAAAATTATAAAGTGTAATTTTGAAATAAAGATGCTTATTGGTATAATTAATTCTTTTCCTAATTTATTAATAACAATAATTTATTTTAAAATGATAATTTTATGATTTTTTTATATATCATGTAGTAAGTATATATTATGTTTATTATGGATTGATTTTTATCATTAAAATGATTTAATTTATATTGTTATATTTATAAAGTGTTTTAGTGGAGAGGTTTTTTTTTTTCAATCAGAAAATAAAGTGATTTTTTGTTGTTTAAAATACATTTTTGAATGCCCCGGATGCGGGTGATAGGATGGAATAAATGGCAGCTGTGGTGCTGCGTGGCAAGTCTCATGGGCAGATGTCAGCCCGGACAAGCCACCACACACCAACAAGCCCGAACCATAAATGCGCAGGGTTCATCCGTTCAGGAGTTAGTCCGTTCGGCCTCAAGTGAAGTTATGGAGATACAGACATTCCTGGGGAAGGTAGCGAGGACTCAGACGCCATTAAATGCTCCTCTAGGTCAGACAATCATGGCGATCCATAAGAGGGTGGTTCTCCCGCACTATGCGCAGAGACATGAGCAGGGTTTGAGAGATCCAGAGCATACTCTGGCCGCGTGGAGACTTTCAGCAGAGGTGCAGGTGAGGGTTTTAGGCATGTCTGGAGATCGCAGAGGGCCGAGGGGCAGGGGAGGTTCACGGGGTCGCCCTCCAACACAGAGGAGAGCCACTCCACCTGCTTCCTCAGAGGATGACCCTTGGGTTCATGGCAGCCACCTGCAACGATCCATTAGTCGGCAAATCAGCCAGGATCCCTGGGATTGTGGGCATTCGGAGCACCCTGCGATTAAATATCGCATACCTTGCACACTTGAGAACAATACGTTGATTGTCTCAGTCACCGTGGAGCACTGCAGTGATGCTTGTCGACCACGGGATGGTCTGACGGTGCCAAAGGTGGACATGAAGGTGCCCAAGGTGGATTTTCGGCACCCTCCTCAGACAAAGGAAGCCAGTACCTCGACGATGCAGCCTGCCAGGACGCCGGAAGGAGGAATTCAACCAGCTACGGAGGAAGACAACAAAGAACCTCGGCCAGTGATGGAGGACGAGCCATATGAGACGGACGAAGAATAATGACGCAGCCCTTTCGGTTCTCTGTTCATCCCTTCTTTTTCCAAGTGTCGGCATATCTGCTGTCTAGGTGTCTGTATCACGGTGTCAATATGTCAATGTGTCTGTATCACTGTGTCAATGTGTCAATGTGTCTGTTACGCCATTGTGTCAATTAGTATGTAATGCCACTGTGTCCACCGTGTTGGCTGAAATGCCACTGTGTCCACTGTGTCGGTTTAAAGTCGTCTCGGCAAGCTGGTTAGAATTGGACATTTTCATAGATATTCCTGAGAATTCTCCACGGAGATTCAAGGCCTCGGCCTGGTGTAATTTTGAATGTAATGCTTCAGTTTTTGTAATATAATTAGAATAGTTTTACGCAGAAAAATAAAAAAAAAAATACATTTTTGAATGGACAAATGAACGTGGAATATTGATTAAAATTAACCCAAAAAAAATCAATACGTTAATAAATTAGACAAAAACGATCTCTTATTACGTAAACATTTTGATTCTATCAAATTACATAAAATAAAATATAAAAATAAATAAATTAAATTAAAAATAATAATAATAAAATTATTAATTAAAAATATTTTTACTATATTAATTTCATAAAATAATTTATATTAATATATAATGAATTTATAATTTCAATTAATAATTAAACTAACATCACTCTTAAATTTTGAGAAGTAAATATTTCTTAAATTAAAAAAAAAAAACTTCTAAATTCTTGATATATAAAAAATTAAAATGAATTAATTTTAATTTTCATAATATAAGATTTTGATAAATAAATTATATAATTAAAATGAATTAATTTTAATTCTGATAATATAAGGTTTCGATAAATAGGAAATAATCTAAATGTTTTAATTCTTATTCATTTAATTTATATGATTTTACTTCAACTTTAATTAAACACATATAAAAATGCCAATGGTGATAGTTTTTTTCGTTATAGAAATATTTTAATAATTACTATATTAGCTGGGCCAATACGCCGACTCACATAGCTTGATTTTAAAGATACAAGCTATTCACGATAGTTGGTGAAGTTTCGCTATATCTAGAAAATTGTGCAGCCGCAAAATCACAAACGGAGGAGCAGAAAGGTCTCTGAGAATTGTCGCGAAGCAGTGAGATCACAAACGAAGGGGGGGAGAAAGACATCTTTTAAATAACGTGAATTTGACATATTACCGGATTTATTATTTTGAAAGCGTTAGAGGATGAGCTGGGGAACAACAACGATAGACAGGATGCTCTGTACTGGCCCCCCACAGTCCATTACTGCTTGCACCAAAGTTAACGAGACTGCTCAGCTGCCCGATATTTGGAGGAATGATTCCTCTGTACTGGCGTCTTAATCCCGTATCATACTGGACTATTGAAGGATGCTGTGGCAACTAGTGTTTCCTTCTGTCGTATAAATGTGAATTGAATAATACCTAAGAGAAGGGACAAATGGTGTCATGGATTTCTTTGACTGAAGAAAAGAATATCCTCCAATGTTTTATAGTTGGAAATTTTATTCACAGATCTTTCGTTTTTACTTTTTGTTTCTTTTTAATTCATAGGAAATTGTAAAGACGTTCGTGCAGGAAATAATTAATGGGAAGAAGTAATCCTTATAATCATCCAACATCGTATTTAAATAGGAATGTCCTCGTTATATATAATGTACTTTTTTGTTTTTAAATGAGTACGATTGTAAATGATGTTCCGCTCTGTATTCTTTGTATTAAATTATACAAAGGAATGACCAGCTCCTTCCTTGACATGTTCTCTATGAAGGGCTTAAAAGGTAAATACAACATTTTAATTGATTATATGAACAAACTAGAGTGCAATAAGGTCACTTTGCTCGTCAGCAATCGAAGTGGGGTATAGTTTTGACGAGTGAAGGATGGGAAAGGTAGCATTAATCCCTCGTCACGTCAGCAATCGAAGAGGGGTATAGTTTTGACGAGTGAAGGATTGGGAAATGTAGCATTAATCCCTCAGTAATTCTTATTTTCAACTTTATAGCTTTATAAATGCGTGCTGACAAGCGAGCGGAATAGAGCTTGTCTTCTCTCCACGCTCCATTTGTTCACGTGATATGGAAAAAAAAGGCGACGCTATTCCCCGCTTTTCAACACGTATTTATAAAGCTATACGTTAGAAATAAGAATGGCCACCCTCCCAGTCAAGCAGGTGGCATAGGGTGTACACATGATGCATGTGACGAAAGGATCCAACCTTAACCAACCAAGGAGGAATTAATAACACTGAAGTGTTATTCGTCTCGGCCTTGTTCCTGCATTCCTCCTTTCACTGAAGTTATTTCCATTTCTTTCGCAAATCCTTCGCACGATTTGTGGAATCTTCTTTTATTTTGGTGTGGCTTTTCCGTGAACCCATACATAATTATTAGTGTTCATCTTCTTCTTCCTTTCTGACCATTACCTTGTCCACGTGTAGACTAAACCCACGCCTATGTAATATAAATTGCAAACAAAATAATTTACCTCAATTATATTTCCAAAACCTTTGATCCTCTAAGCTGTGAGGTTATGCTCTAAAGAGCTCGACCTGCAAATATCATCTCCTGCTCAAATTTATTAAAAACTAAAGCTTCGCCTATCATATTTCACCAAATATGAACGTCGGCAAGTTTTCCAAGCTTTGTGTCACATCCCAACCATACTTACCATGCACATTAAAAAAAATTTGGTTATCTTTATGCATATTCTAATTGTAAATATCAATTTACATACATTAAGGTATGACTAACCCCACGCATATCTAAAGGTATCTATTAATTTGAAGACCCATTATCGGTCATGGTGTACTTAACAATGTAATACATTTGATATGGTAAACATATTACCGAGCCGGAGTTCGTTTATTAAACTAAACTTAACCCTTCTAATATTAATGCGTCGTAAGGATTGATGTGTACCAGTCCCCTACGCAGCCAAAGGTCGCTTAACCCTGATGCATTTACTCTCCTAAACGGAGGATAAGACAGCTGGCTCGCCTCGGGATTTTTCTCTATCAACTTGGATTGCAGTATCTGTGAACACTGGAAGAGATAATAAATGGTGCAGTCCGGCCGTGGCCTCCTCGGGATCACTGATAGGATCTACGACGTATATTGCCAATCCTTAATTGGACGGCCAGGCCGATTGCCAGCTATATGGTTGCTTTTAGGGTTTTGCATTATATGTTTGCTCAGTTTCATTTCCGCGGTTATTCATCATCCCACCTATGGCTACACTCCTTCGGATCTTCGTCGCTGGCTTCAATGGTGGCACCCTAGTTCACTGTTGTGCCCCGGAGACTGTAACTATCTTTGGCGCTCCGTTCTGCACCGAGACATTGCAGGTATTCCTTTCTTGTTACTCCAAAGTTTAAATAAGAAATTTGTACAGGTTTTATTGGACTCGCCTGCCGCTGCTTCTCGCTTATGCTGGTTGTTTGGTTGACAGGGGTTCGAGGGGTTTCTTTGTGACCCAAGTTTATTTCCCGAGAACTGTTTCTCAGGTAAGCCTGCACCCTCTTAGTGTAGGATTCATATTTGTGGTTGTTATCGAGTTGAATTTGATTTCTCCCTTTTTCTTGTCACGCGATTTTCACCATTCTTTGTTGGAAGTTGAATCCTTGTGGCTTATTTGCCTGAGGGCGCCGTCCTTAGCTTGAAGCTAGGGTATTGCCCTCATGGTGGCAACGGTGTTTACCGTGCCTGAAACAGAGTTCATAGACTTATGCCCTAATTCGGAATGTATTATCTCCATGTTTAGTCTTCTGGATTATTGTTCTATTGTAAAATGGTTTAATCGACCATCCACTGTGGATGGCTTGGTTGATGCGCCGTGAAACATTTGGCATGAATGAACAACTGTTTTGAATTGCTGTTATAATGCATTGAATAATCATGACTCTGTTTTTCAAGCGTATGTGGAATTTCTGGTTACTCTGCTTCTGTAATAATAATACTGTAATTTTCCAGATTACTCTTGTGACCCGAAGTTTCAGCATAGTTTGTTAACTTATTGTTTCATAAGGTTCAGTTCTGGAAAGTTATGTTATTTGATATGTCGCTGTAACCCCTAGTTGGTCTATGCATGATTAATATCTGTTTGTTATACAGAAAATATATATATTGTTTCGTCGTTTGTCTTTGTTTATGCATATAACGCACCGTTACAACCCTTGATGGTCTTGGTGCCGGAATCTCTGGCTATGCCTTGACTGTCTTTACATTCATGGGTCTTCAACTGTGGTTATGGTCGCCTGTAATGTTTCGATTACAGAGTATAGGCATAGTGTAGCATACCAATCTTTTCTTATTTCAGCAGTTAATTCGAATATTACATGGTTTACACATTTCTAGAATCTTTTCAAGTTTGTCACTATTCGTAGTCTCTTATTATATTGTTGTTACATTCGTATAATGTTATCCCTTACGAGGATTAGACAATTTACAGATTGCTAAGAAAGCATAGTCAATGCCATGGATACTCTGTCTTCTTTGTGGTACAGAGTACAATGATCTTTACTCCACCGTGTTTCAGTTCATTGAACTACTGTGTACAGGCTATGCGCACACTGTTCCAGCATTCCTTGTCATTATATAGGTGCATGTGTATATCTGGACTGGAATATTTCACTCACTCGATGTCTTTTCCTATCTGTCATTATATCACTGTTATACATGTAATGAGTTTCTTCTGTTTTATAATTACGTCTCCCTTATCGAATAAAATATGATTCATAAGTTTAGTTCTTGCATTCGATTCTTCTTTTTTGTTTACAGAGACACTATCTCCGATTTGTGTCACCCTTATCTAATAAGGTAGGATTTATAAATTAGTTTTCTTGAATTCAGATCCTACAGAGACTCCACCGAGTCCGCGTAGTACTCTACTCAGATTCTAACGTCCGTGCAGGACTCTACCTCAGATTTTATTTAATGATTCAATGCGTTTCATATATATATGTGTACATTTCATTGGTTTCTTATCATAGCATTTGTATATTGGTTTTCTTGAACAGATTAAGACTATTTATCATGTTAATCTAGACCCTAACCTACAGTCCAGATAATATCTTTTACAAACATGAATGTATCTCAGATCATAAAATTATAACTGTACTGACCTCTACCGCTACCTTATAGTCTTAAGCACTGTTCCAGATTAAGGAAAATACCTTGTTGCTTGTTCTCCTACCAACCATGAGATTAGTCCACCAGACTAGATCTCCCGCCAAGCTCTTTTGACAGACCGTTGTCTTCAGCAAAGATATTGCACCACTTGTGCCTGTGCTATCTGGTCCTTAGCAAACTTAGCACCCTCTTTTCTTCTTTCATTGCCTTCTCTCCCGTTTGTTCCTTAACAACCTGGGTCCTTTTCCTTTTTCCCCTTTTTATGGGAATAGGAGAAACAGTTAGGGTTTTTCCCTGTTAACAACTGTTTCTTTTTATTTTTTTATTTATTTTTTTTATTTATCATCTGGCAAGAAAAGAGAATAAATTCCTCATAGAAAGTTATTATGTGTAATTATTCAATTTGTATTCAACTTTTGAATAATATTCAACTCATTTTTCACAAAAAGATAATAATCTCTGTTCCATAATTACTTACAATGGTAAAACAGATGATTTATTCACATAAATTACCCAGTCATTACATCTCCTCCCCCTGAGATTGGACACTGTCTCGGTGTCTTTTAACCATGAACAGAGCTGGATAAGTTCTTTTCATTAACTCTTCATCCTCCCAAGTGGCTTCCTCAGGTCCATAATGTCGCCATTGTATCTTAACTTGGGTAATAACTCGTTTCCGCAGCTGCACTTCTCTCCGGTCGAGGACGTTCAGAGGTTCAACCAGAACCTCTCCTTCCGGTTCGACCTGCATTGCACAATTTCTAAAGTTAGTTTTCCTTCACCACTAATTTCAACAATCTTGCTGTAACAATAATTACTACCTGAATATCATGCCATTGGATTACATGCTTAGGGTCATAGACATATTTCTTCAGTACCGAAACATGGAACACGTTGTGGACCCGAATGTGACTCGGCAAGGCAAGCTGGTATGCCACTGGTCCAATCCTAGCCAAGATTTGGAAGGGTCCACAGTATCAGGGTGCCAATTTGGCACACCCGCTCCACTGTAAGGTAGTTCTTTTAGCTTGAATTCTGATATAAACGTGGTCCCCAACTTGGTACTCCTTGAATCTTCTTTTTCGATCAGCAAAATTTTTCTGTCTGTCTTGAGCAGCCTTCAAATTTATGCACACTCTTTTCACCATATCTTCCATTTCTTTAAGCATCTCAGGTCCCAAACTCAGTTTATCTTCGGGTCCTCCCCAGATAGAGGGTGTACGGCATTTCTGACCATACATGACCTCAAATGGGCTCATTTGCGTAGAGGTGTGATACCCATTATTATACGCGAATTCCACCAGATATGGATATTCTTCCCACAGCATGGGTTGTTGCATAACATACGGCAATAGCATATCTTCCACCACTTGGTTTACTCGTTCCGTTTGTCCATCGGTCTGAGGATGGTATGCTGTGCTGAAATTTAATTGGGTTCCTAAATCAGCGAATAGTGTTCTCCAAAAGGCTGATGTGAACTTCACATCGCGATCGGAAATTATCGTTTTTGGAAGCCCATGGAGCTTAAACACATTCTGCATAAAAACATGAGCAATCTATGTATCTTTATACGTGGATTGTACCGGTATAAAATGCGCAGCTTTACTTAGCTTGTCTACTACCACCATAATGGAATCGTTGTTCCTTTTTGTCTTAGGTAACCCTGTGATGAAATCCATGGAAATGATCTCCCATTTCCATTACGGAATAGGTAATGGTTGTAACAATCCTGCTGGATGCTGGTGTTCTGCTTTAATCTGCTGGCGTTCTAAACATCGTGCCAAGTACTCGGCAATGTTCTTCTTCATTCTTGGCCAAAAGTAATATATTCGGATGGCAGTAATCATTTTCTGTTATCCCGGGTGTCCCGCATAATGGCTGACATGGAATTCATCCATAATCAGATTTTTAATTTTGTCTTGGTTGGGTACATATAATCTTGGTTAGAAATATATCATTCCAGCATCATCTAACTCATAATCTGGTTGGCATGTCGAGTTGGCAGATTACTGTAGTTGCAGTTTTAACTGCTGATATTCAGCATCTTGATCTGAGGCTTCCTTTACCATTTCCAAAATGGGACTCTTCCACCCACTAATGGAGATTTCATACAAGTGTTGTATTTTCCGACTTAAAGCATCCGCCACTCGGTTTTCTTTTCCTTGCAAATGTTTTATCTCTAAGTCAAACCCGCTCAGGAAGTCCACCCACCGTGCTTGTCTAGCGTTTAACCTGGGCTAGCTGAAATAGTTGGTTAAACTATGATGATCGGTGAGCAGCAAGAATTTCCTGCCCACAAGATAATGTCACCACATTTTTAAGGCATGAATGACGGTGGTCAGTTCTAAATCATAAGCAGAGTATTTCTGTTCGCGCTCCTTTAATTTCCGAGACTCGTACGCAATCACCTTGCCTTCTTGCATTAAAACTCCACCTACTCCTTCTTTGCTCGCATCCGTACATACTACGTAATCCTTATCAGGATCAGCTATCCTCAAAATAGGTGTTGTGGTGAGTAGGTGTTTCAATTGTTCAAAACTTTTCTGGCAGCTTGTGGTCCAATGAAATTCTTTTCCCTTTTTCTGCAATGAGGTAATGGGAAATGCTACTCTAGAAAAACCTTCTACAAACCTCCTATAATATCCAGCCAGTCCCATGAAAGATCGAACATCTGCCACATCTTTCGGTACAGGCCACTCCATTATGGCCTTTATCTTATCCGGGTCCACAGCGATCCCATCCTTGGTAATTACATGACCCAAGTATTGGATTTCTTCTTTAAAGAAGTCACACTTACTAAACTTTGCGTATAGTTGGTGTTATCGAAGGGTCTGTAACACCATTCTAAGATGTTCATGATGTTCTTCCATGGTGCGAGAATATATTAAGATATCATCAATAAATATCAGTACAAATCTGTCCAAATAGTGATGAAAAATACTGTTCATTAAACAAATGAAAGTTGCGGGGGCATTGGTAAGTCCGAACGGCAAGACCACAAATTCATAATGACCGTATCTTATTCTAAAAGTTGTTTTAGCGATATCTTCTTCTTTAATTCAGATTTGATGGTAACCAGAACGCAGATCAATCTTAGAGAACACTGTTGCACCTTTCACTTGATCGAATAGTTCGTCGATCCGCAGTAAAGGATATTTATTCTTAATGGTCAACTTCTTTAACTGTCGGTAATCAATGCACATCCGGAGGGTTCCGTCCTTTTTCTTAACAAACAGCACTGGGGCTCCCCATGGGGACACACTAGGACGTATATAATTTTTGTCTAATAATTCTTGCAACTGCATTTTTAATTCTGTCAGTTCGGGTACACTCATTCTATAGGGTGCCCATGACACTGGTGCTGCTCCTGGAATCAACTCAATGGTAAAATCTATGATCCTTCTTGGTGGTAACCCAGGAATTTCTTCTGGGAACACATCTGTGAATTCTTGGATTATAGGGATATTATTCAGAATAGCTGTTTTATCCTTAGAATCTGCATAAACCACCTGGATGGCATAGACCTGGCACCCTTTTCGAATACATTTTACGAGTTGGTTTGCTGTTATTGGTCGAACTTGCACAGGTCATTTAATTCCTTGCATTTCTTTTCTGTTTCCATGGTGATCTCTAAAGTAGATAATCTTGGTCTTACAATCAACTAATGACCAATGTTTTTCCAGCCAATCCATACCAATTAAAATATCATAGGAGCCAAGGGGAAGCACGTTTAAGTCAGCCGTTACTGGCTGTCCGGCTATGGTGAAGGAGCAGTCCTTAATTTTAGCTGTCACTCGTCTTTTGGCTCCCGTAGCTAATTGCACCAGCCATGGGTTTTTAAACTTAACAGATTGTAAATTACAACATTCCACTACTTTTGGGTTTACGTAACTTAGTGTAGCCCTAGGATCAATTAAAACAGATACAGTAAGGTCTGAGATATTACCTTCGAATTCGACCATGGTTGGCTGATATTCCGCCTGACGGTCTTCCAAAGCCGCATTCATCCTCGGTACACTGCATCCTACCTGGCCGACTGTTGGGGCTTCGTGAATTTGGGATAACTGTTCAGTCCCCTTTCGTTGTGGACAGTTTTTGATGTAATGGGGTCCCCCACAACCCCAGCATTGCACCGGGGGTCTTATTGTCCCTTCATTGTCCAAGCGTGCATGCTGTTCGCTGACTTTAGATTCATTGTTAGGCCTAAATTTGGATGTGGTTCTTGCTGGAATTCTGCTATTTAGTCCTTTGCCATTTCCCTTACTTCCACTGCTGCGATTTCCTTTGTTGTTTCCTATTGACTTAAAGCTCTTTTTCTCATTCCATTTTCTGCTAGCTGCTTCCCCCTTTTGCTTGCTTTGTTGATAACAGATTCTGGCCTTCCGAATTACCTCATCCATTGATTTTGGATTGTCAAATTCAATCCTTTCTCACATGTAGGGCGGTAAGCTACTAACAAATCTCTGTACTTTTTCTTTTTCCTCCCTTATATATGGCACATAGCGAAGCAAGGAAGTAAAACGGGTGATGAACTCGTCCATAGTCTGCTGCCCCAAACGCAGATCATGGAACTCTCTTGCATTTTCATCGTAGAAGCATTCAGTTAAATACCTCTCCTTAAAATATTTTTGAAAGTTATCCCAAGTGATAGTCTATTCAGTAACTCCTTTTACAATTTTCACTTCCTCCCACCATAAGGTGGCCTTTCCCTGTAGCTGAAAAATAGCCAATCGTGCCTTAAGATTGTGGTCATATTCATAGAGCTGGAAATACTTATTCATATTGATTAGCCATGCTTCAGTTGCTTCTTCTTGTTCCCCATCAAAATTTCGTGGTTTAATTTTGCGAAATTCCCCTTGTAGTTCCACCCTTTGTCTTTTTGAAGTTTGTTGTTCAATTACATTATCGGAACGTTCCTCCTGTTCCTCCGATCCTTCAGGGGGCATATGGTGGTTCTGTTCTTTCGACATCCTCTGTTGCTCCATGCTAGGATTAGCTGGTACTTGATTCTGTCGATCAGACAAACTCTTCAGAATTCTTTCTTGCTCCATTGTCAGTCTGGCATTGTCTTCCCGTAGCCTTGCCATCTCATTTTTAAGTTCCTGTACGGTTTCCAGAATGGCTTGATTTGTAACTCTGGCCTCTTCCCCAAGTTGAATCCACAGTTCAGGATTATTTTCGGGGCCAGGTGCCCCCTGTCCCATCACAGGTCGTCGAGTTCTCGAAACTCCTGATCCTGTACTTTATTCCAAACAAAATGAAAGGGTAATGATAAGGAAAGTTTATATATTTATTTAAAGAATTTTTTTTTTATTCTTCTATATGTCAATTTATCCTTACCCAATGGCCTCAGTTCTGTAACTGGGCTCTGATACCACATGTCACATCCCAACAATACTTACCATGCACATAAAAAAAAAAAATCGGTTATCTTTATGCATATTCTGATTGTAAATATCAATTTACATACATTAAGGTATGACTAACCTCACGCATATCTAAAGGTATCTATTAATTTGAAGACCCATTATCGGTCATGGTGTAATTAACAATGTAATACATTTGATATGGTAAACATATTACCGAGGCAGAGTTCGTTTATTAAACTAAACTTAACCCTTCTAATATTAATGCGACGTAGGGATTGATGTTTACCAGCTCCCTACGCAGCGAACGGTCATTTAACCTTGATGCATTTACTCTCCTGAATGGAGAATAAGAGAGCTGGTCCGCCTCGGGATTTTTCTCTATCAACTTGGATTGCAGTATCTGTGAACACTGGAAGAGATAATAAATGGTGCAATCCAGCCGTGGCCTCCTCGGGATCACTAATAGGATCTACGGTGGATATTGCCAATCCTTAATTGGACGGCCAGGCCGATTGCCAGCTGTATGGTTGCTTTTAGGGTTTTGCATTATATGTTTGCTCAGTTTCATTTCCGTGGTTATTCATCATCCCACCTGTGGCTACACTGCTTCGGATCTTCGTCGCCGGCTTCAATGGTGGCACCCTAGTTCACTGTTGTGCCCCGGAGACTGTAACTATCTTTGGCGCTTCGTTCTGCACCGAGACATTGCAGGTATTCCTTTCTTGTTACTCCAAAGTTTAAATAAGAAATTTGTACAGGTTTTATTGGACTCGCCTGCCGCTGCTTCTTGCTGATGCTGGTTGTTTGGTTGACAGGGGTTCGAGGGGTTTCTCTGTGACCCAAGTTTATTTCCCGAGAATTGTTTCTCAGGTAATCTTGCACCCTCTTAGCGTAGGATTCATATTTGTGGTTGTTATCGAGTTGAAGTTGATTTCTCCCTTTTTCCTGTCAGGCGATTTTCACCATTCTCTTTTGGAAGTTTAATCCTTGTGGCTTATTTGGCTGAGGGCGCCGTCTTTAGCTTGAAGCCAGGGTATTGCCCTCATGGTGGCAATGGTGTTTACGGTGCCTGAAACAGAGTTCATCGACTTATGCCCTAATTCAGAATGTATTATCTCCATGTTTAGTCTTCTGGATTATTGTTCTATTGTAAAATGGTTTAATCGACCATCCACTGTGGATGGCTTGGTTGATGCGCCATGAAACATTTGGCATGAATGAACCTCTGTTTTGAATTGCTGTTATAACACAATGAATAATCATGACTCTGTTTTTCAAGCGTATGTGGATTTTTGGTTACTCTGCCTCTGTAATAATAATACTGTAATTTTCCAGTTTACTCTTGGGACTTGAAGTTTCAGCATAGTTTGTTAACTTATTGTTTCATAAGGTTTAGCTCTAGAAAGTTATGTTATATGATATGTCGCTGTAACCCCTAGTTGGTCTATGCATGATTAATATCTGTTTGTTATACAGAAATGAATATATATATTATTTCATCGTTTGTCTTTGTTTACGCATATAACGCACGGTTACAACCCTTGGTGGCCTCGATGCCGGAATCTCTGGCTATGCCTTGACTGTCTTTACATTCATGGGTCTTCAACCGTGGTTATGGTCGCCTGTAATGTTTCGTTACAGAGTATAGGCATACTGTAGCATACCAACCTTTTCTTATTTCAGCAGTTAATTCGAATATTACATGGTTTACACATTTCTGGAATCTTTTCAAGTTTCTCAGTATTCGTAGTCTCTTATTATATTGTTGTTACATTCGTATAATGTTATCCCTTACGGGGATTAGACAGTTTACAGATTGCTAAGAAAGCATAGTCAATGCCATGGATACTTTGTCTTCTTTGTGGTACAGAGTACAATGATCTTTACTCCATCGTGTTTCAGTTCGTTGAACTACTGTGTACAGGCTATGCGCACACTGTTCCAGCATTCCTTGTCATTATATAGGTGCATGTGTATATCTGGACTGGAATATTTCACTCACTCGATGTCTTTTCCTATCTGTCATTATATCACTGTTATACATGTAATGAGTTTCTTCTGTTTTATAATTACGTCTCCCTTATCGAATAAGATATGATTCATAAGTTTAGTTCTTGCATTCAATTCTTCTTTTTTGTTTACAGAGACCCTGTCTCCGATTTGTGTCACCCTTATCTAATAAGGTAGGATTTATAAATTAGTTTTCCTGAATTCAGATCCTACAGAGACTCCACCGAGTCCGTGTAGTACTCTACTCAGATTCTAACGTCCGTGCAGGACTCTACCTCATATTTTATTTAATGATTCAATGCGTTTCATATATATATGTGTACATTTCATTGGTCTCTTATCATAGCATTTGTATATTGGTTTTCTTGAATAGATTAAGACTATTTATCATGTTAATCAAGACCCTAACCTATACAGTCCAGATAATATCTTTTACAAACATGAATGTATCTCAGATCATAAAATGATAACTGTACTGACCTGTACCGCTACCTTATAGTCTTCAACACTATTCCAGATTAAAGGAAAATACCTTGTTGCTTGTTCTCCTCCCAACCATGAGATTAGTTCACCAGACTAGATCTCCTCCCAAGCTCTTTTTCCAGACTGTTGTCTTCAGCAAAGATATTGCACCACTTGTGCCAGTGCTATCTGGTCCTTACTAGACTTAGCACCCTCTTTTCTTCCTTCATTGCCTTCTCTCCCGTTTGTTCCTTAACAACCCGGGTCCTTTTCCTTTTTCCCTTTTCTATGGGAATAGGAGAAACAGTTAGGGTTTTTCCCTGTTAACAATTGTTTTATTTATTTATTTATTTATTTATCATCTGGCAAGAAAAGAGAATAACTTCCTCATAGAAAGTTATTATGTGTAATTATTCAATTTGTATTCAACTTTTGAATTAATAATATTCAACTCATTTTTCACAAAAAGATAATAATCTCTGTTCCATAATTACTTACAATGGTAAAACAGAAGATTTATTCACATAAATTACTCGGTCATTACATC
>APFE031193284.1:37318-49768 GCA_000404065.3 Pinus taeda | reverse complement strand
TACTTGACTGAGCCGACAAGGGTTAACCCAAAAACAACCGACTAGAGAAGGTGACACTAGTTAGTGCACAAGCGTTGTGTTTTCACCAAGGTTCACTTCGTACAGTACATATTTTCCTTCGACGTATCATGGACTAAAAGTAACAAGCTTATCATACATAGGCAAGATGACAAATAACCAAGTAGTGATAGTTGTACAAGCCCTCTTGTACTTTACCCAACTCATTTCAAGAGTCATGCATGGTTTCATGCAAAACTAACCTATGAACAAAACAAGCGAACTAACAAACAACAAACCAAAACAAGAGCAGAAGGGAAAGTGAAAGCAAAGAAAGTAAGCAAACAAGCAAGAAAACAAAATAGCAAACAAAGCATGTAAGCAAACAAGCATGCAAGAAAACAACTGAAAGAAAACACTACTCCTACTCCTACACTAATGGTGCATGGGCCTAATCACATGATGTGATACTCCCAATGCAGCCACCGGCGCATTGGTTGACCCATGTTGGTGAAGGCTTGGTCTGTGAGCAACCCAATTGTGTGAACCAGAAAGCAAGAAAGATATAAAAATGAAGACAGCCACACTTCATGTTTCAAAATTCCCACGGGACATAAGTGAGAACAATTTTATGACGAGCAGTCCTTGGACTTATCATGCTGTTGTGCAACACTACGTGAAACTTTGAATCATAAGCACACTCTTAACTGTGACATGCAAGCAAATGAAAGAAACAAAGATAACTTGCATCACGAATGAGTGCTTGCAACGTAAGACTCCTCCAATGCATGAGAAATGGGATTGTGCAATTCGAGTGGAGGAAGTTTGATCTGTGAGTGAGATGGATCTTTAATGGATACAGATGAGTGATGAGGAGCCTTAGGTGAATAAACAATTTCATGATTGGAAGTAAGACTAACCCCAAGAGAGTGAGGATCTGACATAACCATCAGCTCGGGCTGAAGTGCCTCGAAAATATTGGGTATCTCAACTTCATCATCAGGTAGATGATCATACACTGGTGGCTTCGAAAGATCAACTGCGATGGAGTCATGATCGTGATCCAAAATGGAAGTAAATGGATCACGACTGCCATGATCAGAAAAATCAATGATTTCATGGGCATCCTCATGATCAGATGAATCAAACAGAGGGGTAGATGAAAAGAGAAAAAACTCATCCTCTATGTATCTTGAAAAGATAGATGAAGGATCAAGTGGATTTGCAATGAATAACTTATCCTCTCTGTTGTCGAATGATAAATCAACATTCAGTGAGTCCTGCGAGTGATCAACAATGGGCACATCCGTGGATGAAGACACACATGAAAAATCATGGATAGCAGGCTCACCAAAGAAGTCAGGAAAGAATGGAGGGGGCTCAGATGGAAGGGATTCATCCTTCACCCAGTGTTGCTCAAGCTCCCACCCATACTCTTCATGAACGACAGCACATGTTGGTTGTGCAACACCAACTTCGTCAATGGGTTGTTCCTCATTCACAACAAGTGAAAAGTCTAGAATGGACAAGCACAAGGCAGCATCATTTGGAGGAACGCCTGAGTGTGAAGACGGAGGTCGTAGAAAAGAATGCATACGAGAACTCAAAGGACTCACAACCAAATCTCTGCAAAAATTGAATGAAGTGATGTTGGGAGAATGTGAAAAATGAGCGGGTGTGTGATCATGATCCTCAGCAATACGAGGCAGTGGTGGATTTATTGAATGAGAGGAAGATAGATAGTCATTCAAGATAGTTCCTGCATCCACATGAGATTGTGCATCTCCATAATGAAGAATGTTGAGCGAGGCTTGATCTCAAACTTTCTCTTAGTACGGGAAGATTTCTTAAGGAAATACTCGAACCAATCCCAAAGATAAGAAAATTTCATCTAGCTCCTCAGAGCTTGAAACTGCAAGTCACGGAAGCACTACCAAAAATAAATAACTGATTCATGCGGAGCCCTCCATTGCTGTAACAGTTTCTGGTCAACAAGTTCTAGATCAAAATGATAGTACATGTCTTCAATGAGATTACAGAAGTGCTCAAGTGAGTGCACGGAGTCAGCTGGTAGGCTGAGCAACTAACGACATTGAGATTCGCGAAGTGTGTGTGCAAGCAGAAAGCTATCCTATTCGTCAAAACACCCTTCTCCCTCATGAAGCATGGAAAGAAAGTCATGTAAGTATTCAGGCCAGGCCACTTCCCCTTCACCATCATACGTGAAAGCAAACAAGAGATCTAAAAGTTCCCCCTTGATGGAGACATCTTCACGATTCAAAAAACACCACAGGGGAAGAAGAGTGCAAGACTCCATGAAAGGTATGCAAAGGTTCAAAACTGAATGAGAGGACACAACTTGTCATTGGGCCCTCCTTCTAGCACCAAAAATGTTGACGATGTTGGATCCACCAACATGTCAAGGGGATCTCCCTGGTAAGAAGTCCCAATTAGACCTCATACCATTTGGTGTAGGAGTCCTAGCAGTGGGTCGTAAGGTAATGCCTTGACCGCGATGTCACACAGAGGAAAGTAAGATAACTCTATCAGTAGCAAGGGTGTGACTGCTACAATGATTCAATGAAGGTGCATGAGAGGTTCTAACATAGGTGGGTTGAGGTGAGTGCGCCCCTTGACAACCTGTATCAGTACTCAGCTGGGAAGGGAGGACATGAGCGAAGATGCATCACAAGTTGGAAAGCAGATCAGTGAACAATCCAAAGTGATGGTTAAACCAACAACACATCTGCAACAAGATTCATATAACTGCATATGAAGCAGTTCATACACAAATATGTAAGTTAAACAACATACATCACAAAAGAAACCATAACAATCCAACTACGATAACAACATATGCATGAAAATTTGTTGCCTCTTATTATATAAATAAGTGTAAGTTCCAATCATACAATACATCCATGTAAACCTGCTAGCCCCAACAGTGGAACATTACAACCACATATTTCTGCTCCTCCAAAGACATGAACTAGCTCTGTGTAGTGGAGAAGCTAAGGTGTGTTACAATACTGGCCAAGCTCTTTCCGAGATAGTATTATCAGAACCTTGGCTGACAAAAAGCCTATACAATGAGCTATGATGGACTATTTATAGCAAAGGGTGGGGTGACCCTTGACATTCCCCTTTGTGACCATTCAACTACCCTCATGACTCTTCACCTACTCTATGATTGTTACATCCACTATTGACACTTGACTTACACTTGACATGACTCAACATTACAATGCACATGTACCCATGTGAACAATGACTTGAATAAGCCAAACTAGACATCATTCTAACTTAGACAACTATAGAAGTCTAACTGCTCGACATCCTCATGTTGATCAACAATAACATATTGATGCCAAGATCTCTAGTCCTTGATAGTTTCTATGTGTTGCGTTGTGACATCTATCTAAAACCTGAACCTTCCCTCCATAGCATCTGGGTACACTGCTCGGACTCCTCTATCCAACTCATTTGAAAGCATGTGCATCATTGTCTTCAATGTGGTTAGACCAGCAACATACTTGCGCATGATGTCTACACTAATAGGCAAGTCTGGGTTGGTGGCAGTGCACATCAACTCGTCGAAGTATGAGTCAAACTCCTGTAAGACCTGCTTCTTTATCTTCACCTGGGTAAGAGTCCCAAGTGATGGGATAACGTGTGTGCGCACCACAACATCCATGATCTTGAATGCTAGTGATGAGCTACGAGAGGTCCTCGTAGTTCCGAATCTAACTCCGAATACGTGCTTCCAGCTCAACCACATTAGCCCTCATCATCTTTGGCAAGTGAAGCGGAGCTCCCTTGTACTTCATATTCCATGCTTGCATGTTATCAACAACAACATGTATGTTTGTCAAGATGTGTGCTCTTCTCACACATCGTTGTTGCCACCCGTTGAGATGGATGACTGCTTAGTGCTCAGTACCAAACTCATAGTACAATGCTCGTATAATTGTGTCACAGTATACTTCATCTAGTATTTCCTTCTTTAGTTCAACTCGGGCGTACATTGTCACCAAGTCTCCTCCTTACTTGGCCACCTGTAGTTCCTTTTCCATTCGCTCATTATCAGCTATAAGGAAATGAACACTTGAGCTAGTGGTTTTGGCATACACTCTGGTTTCATCATCCAAAGCAGTTGGATGCTTGTGTACATCAGTCACAATCACTCATTCTTCAACTTGTACTAAGGATGTTTGGTCCTCCGGAGTCAGTACTCTGTGAGACTGCACAACTCTATGATGAGATTCTTCAAAAGAGATGTTGTGCATCTCTCCTTCCAGTTGACCACCAAGGATCTTAGTGCCTCCTTGGTCATTCGAGACTTTCTCATCATATGGATGCATTGAAGCGATTGAGTTGACCTCTTTGTGGTGAGGCATGAGTTCGGTGTCTTGTTCCAACTCCTGCTGCTCCATGTCTGCATCCAACTGTTGAGGTGCTTGTTCTATCTCATGAGCAAAGTCTTTCCCTTGCGATGGTTCACCCTATTCACCCGATGCCAGCTGTTCAGATGAATCAACTACTTATATAGGTGCTACTTTGTCTATCTGCACATGTTGCGCACACTGTTGTATCTGCTATTGCTGCGCTTCCTTCTCCTGTTGGCACAGCTCTTGTTCTTTCCGGAGTTGCTCCCTCATCTCATGCAACTCCTCTACTTCTTCGATTCTCTTCTTATCCCTCTTCCTTTGCGTGATTCGCTTGTCGCACTGCTGTCTCTTTGCTTGAATAGCCATAGCTACTTGTTCTACAAGTGGATCTACTCGATACATGTAGCTTTGCTCCTCCTCCATGTGATTGACAATATTCCTCTTCCCTTTGTCGCACATAGGTATTCTTGGCTTTGCTTCCTCTGTTGTTGCTGTTGCTACAGCTAGTGCTCTCCGTGATACTACTTCATGTTGCTCGACTAACCACTCCACATTGAAGCCAACCTCTTCATTGGGTCTATAGGAACTATAGCAATACCTCCATGAGTCTTCCTTGTCCCAATGAAATTCCCCATGGATCTGGTTGAATTGAACTCTCGTGTAGTGATCCTTCACAATGCAATGTGGGTCATGCGAATTGAAGCTTCAGAGGTTGAACAGGTACTTCTTCATATGTTCTGCTTGTTTGATACTCCCATCTCATATAACCCAATCCAAAATGGAAGAGCGGGCAAAGGTGACTTCTTCTTTCGCTGCAATCTAGCTGTCAGTCATGTCAAGATGTCATATGCTACTTCCTACATGACAAGTACGTCCAATGAAAACTTTGGCAGAACATGTGGAGGCTTCTCTCCACTGAACATTCGGATGAAAGTGTTAGATGGTGAGGCATACTAATCTTCAATGCCTAACAATGCCTCCATTTATTCCTTTGACATGCAGGATGGATTCTGTTTGGATATCATCCTGTACACTGGGGTGGCAAAATGGTCAAACATCCGTATGATTACTCCTCTGAAGCTGCATTCAGACAACAACTTGAAATATGTGTTCACAACACTCTTCCCCGGTGACCATGCCCACTCCAAGCCCGGGAACTCATGTCGGGCACAGACTGCATCTAGGATGTAGGCAGACATGTAAATCTCTGCATGCATGCCTTCGAGTGACTGTCGAGCCTTCATGGCTTGTTCCTTCAGCCGATGAGCCAGTATGTCATACCAGTTACATGGTTTTCCTTCTCTAGCTAGTTGGTCCAATGCGATCACCCAACTCTGAGGAAAGGTTTCAGTGCTTGCTTGGCCACACAGTCAACATGCAAATATAACCAAGTATTGGTACGCCTTCCTCAATATCTTCGTCTTGTAGATCTGGTTGGGTGTCATCCTGAATCGAGATGGCGCCTTTACCGAATCCTTTAGAATGTCTCTAGAGTTAGCTTTGTTGTTAGGAAAGATGAATGGAGGACTTATGACAGTCATGGGCTCGGTCGTCTGATACATCTCATCATAATCTCGTGCCTAGAAGGTTGCAAACGTTGTCCCACTGACACTGCTCAAGTTCAATGTCTCGGGTTCAGTGTGAGATACGATCCATTAAATCATGTCGGCGCATGGGAAAGTGGCTATCTGCATGTAATCTGGTACAAGCCGTACTTATGAATGTTCACGTACACCTGACAGTCTTCAAGGTCTTCCCCAAGAGTTCATGCGAATTTTTCATTAACCTCTTTCCACTTCAGTTTGATGTCCTTGTCTAGATACAGCTTCGTATCTTCATAGATCGACAAACTAGAGGAGAGTTGTTCAGTTGCTGCTCTAGTTGCGATTCCATCAGTGTCCTATGATCCTCTTCTCTTGGAAGCCATTGAGATAGAAGAACACCTGAAATATCTGGAAACAACCAACATGCATGGCAAGAAATATGTCAGCGAAAACAAGCAAATCCGGGGAAGTACACAGCACATACCTGGGAAAATGATGAGCAAGATTGTGCAATTTCTTCTTGGAGGCTGGGAGACTGGCTGCCAGAACTACGCAAAAGGGTTATCTGGGAGGTAGGACTGACTTCTAGATCTGTGAAATGTAGAATTCAGACTGGTCGTTGGCTGCTGGGATTGCATAATGTGCAATTCCAGCTGGGAAAGACTGAAAGCGCACGGACTGCATTTCCTAGGCCAAGCAGTCATTGTCCTCTTGAAATGCACAAAGCAGTCCAAGAGGCCAGTGCTAGGTAGGAATTCACATTTATGGAGGAAGGTAGAGCCTTCCTTCCCTAGATTGCACAATGCATCCTTGGTGAAGGCAGGGTCCAGGCCAAGGTTGGCCCGACTCACCGATGGGCAACTGAAAGAAAATAAGAGAGTGAATGCATGGCTACACTAAGTGATAGCAGAAGCGATTGACAGTGCATGCAAAGCATGAATGAAAGATTCAGCAACAGATCAACATGCATGTGGGTGAGGTGGTTCGTCGGTCAGGCAAACGTCGGTGCAAAGCAGTTTCATGCATGCGACAGTAGTGAGATAGCAACAAAAATTGAAACAAAGCTAGGACAAGCTAGTACACATGTAAACAACAATAAGAATTCAAATAAATCAAGCAAACAAAACACACATAAGTGAATACACAAAAAGCGACAAAAATGCTAAAAAAGACAAGTTGAGGCCACTTACCTATGAAAATATGAGTCAGATGCGTTGAAGAGTCCTAGATGTGATGTGGGATGTCAGAGCTCCAAGATCGATATGATTGAATGAGCTCTGATGCATCGAATAAATAATTTGTCTCATGACGCGCATGCCACAAATCTAGGAAAAAGCGACACTTGGGGGGAAGTTTCTAAAACAACTTTGCAGGTAACCCCTAGCTGCTAAAAATAGCTCCCTGAATCATGGGATGCCTTTTGCATGTTGCCTCTTTCTATTCTAGGAAGAGAAAGTCATGCATGCATGGAAGTCAAGTTTCCTTGGTCTCAGGTGGAACTGGTCAACCAGACTGCTCATGCATCCAGTTACTCAACTGCTTGGAAAAAATGCGCATTTCTTGTTGGGAGCTGGTTGACTGCATAGGAGGTTTGCACAATTTTTGGGTAGAGAAACTGACTGTTGCCTAGATTTGCAAAAATTCTGGGCTGAGTAGCCCTGCTGGGGAAATTTGCGCAAATCCTGCTAGGAGTGTTGACTGGCAAGATGCAGGATTACGCAATCCTGGAGCCCAACAAGCTACTAGACACGATTGCGCAATTTCTGGAGGGAAAGCTTGTTTCCCTCCAAAAATGCACAAGTTTCAAGGTGAAGCTGCTCAGCCTATAGCTGGACTAACTTCAAGTGTACATCCTGTGAGGGGAATGGATCAACTATGATCGACAGGTTGCCTTTATGCGAGGAAAACACTAAATCTTGAGTAGTTGACAAAGCAAGACAAAGTGTTGTGAAAGGCTGGTAGGGAGGCTCCAAAATAGGCTAGGGTAAAATTTTGGAGGGTGGTTGTAGCTACTAAAACACCAGGGGCATTGCACCGGGCCCTAGGCAGGGGATCTACCACCCCCTTGAAACCCCTTGATCGTGGGGGGGGGGGGGGGGGGGGGGGGGGCACCCCCCTCTAACCCCCCTGTGACCCCTGGCACAAGAAATAGAAATTAGATGCACTATACCTTTCTTCCTTCCTTCTTTCTCAAACTAATCTTCTAACAGTTAGAGTTTGTGGCTCTTCATCTTTTGATTCATGTTCTGTTGTAGAGTCTAATTCTTCCTCCTTTAGCTCAAACTCCATCTTCTTAGGTTCCTTTGGTAGGACTTCATGTTTGATAACATCCTTCACCTATCTAAACAATATATCTCGACTCTACACAACCTTCGTTGTTTTTGGGTTCCAAAGCTTATAACCTTTTAAACCATCTGTATACCCATAAAATATTCACCTTCCAGATTTACTATACAACTTGGTTATTTTCTCGTTTGGAACATGTACATATTCATCACAACCAAATACCCTCATATTTGAAAGAGAGGGTTTCTTACGAGTCCATACCTCATGTGGAGACTTATCCTCCAATGTTAATTAAGGTGATCTATAAACCAGGTAACATACAGTCTCCACTGCCTCTTCCCAGAATTCTTGTCCTAACTCGACACCACTGAGCATGCTTCTTGCCTTTTCCATCAACGTCATGTTCATTCTTTATGCAAATCCATCTTGTTGAGGTGTGTGTGGAGTAGTATTATACCATGCTATACCACACTTCTTACACAACTCTTCAAATTCCTTCTTGGAGAACTCTCCACCATTATTTTTCCTCAACATCTTTATCTTCTTCTATGTTTGGTTTTACACTAGAGCCTTAAATTATTTAAGCCTGTCAAAGAATTTAGATTTATTCCTGAGGAAATATATCCATGTATTCCTTGAGAAGTCATATATAAATGATACATAGTACATAGACTTACCCTATGAAGGAACTGACACAGGTCCAAATGCATCACTGTGCACAAGCTCTAATATCCCTTTCGCCTTCTCAGCGCCAGAGGGGAATCTCACCCAATTCTGCTTCCCATATACATAATGTTCACAAAAATCAAAATCAAAGAGAAATAAGACATACCTTCTACCATACCATTACCATGAAGTATTCGAAGGCCCTTCTCTCAAATATATCCAAGCCTTTGATGCCATAACATGGTATTTTCTCCATTTAGGTTTTAACCCCGTACAGAAATTACCTACATACGAATTCTAAAACACAGAAATTAAACAATGCGAGAGCATAACACATAAAACACATATACACAGAGATTTTCCCCTAGATCTCAAAACCAGGACTACCAGCTTGATTTTTTATTATGTCCCTCTCAATGTTACAATACATATTTATACATGCTGAAGCATCCAATACCATGGACCGAAAACCATTGCGTCCAAAACCATGGAGCAAAAACCATCGCGTCCAAAACCATGTTCGAAAAACCATGCACAAAACCATAGGCAGGTCCGCCCAACCTAATATAAGGTCCAAAAAAAAAATTTCCCTAGGGTGCTGCCCCCCTCAAACCCCTTGTGACCCCTCTACTATGTAATCGGTGCAATGAAGGGGGGGCTCCACCACCCCTCTAACCCCCTGGTTAACTAAGTAGGTTAGTCATGGAAATAATATAACACAACCCAACATTCTCCCACTTGTTGTTTTCTTTCCACAGGGGGCCACAGGAGAGCTTAGTTATTTATCCGGCCCTAAAACGCCCATTGTTTCTCTACACCAAGAGAACTTCTGAGAGCTTACAGATTTTTTCAATGCATTTGCAGTATTCTTCAAAGTGTCCACCTTTACCAGCAACACCTTTTTGTCTTCTATCATATCCCTCACAAAGTGATACTGAACATCAATTTTCTATTTATTTGAATGATAAGCAGGGTTCTTTTCCAAGAAAAATGCACTTTGTCTATCACAGTCTATCCTTATAGCTCCCTATACTAACCCCATACCTGAACACAATCTCTACAACCAAACTACTTCCTTGCTTGCATGAGTGGCTGCCATGTATTTTGCCTCTGTAGTTGATAGTGCCACTACAAATCGTTTCTTACTCATCCAACTGACTGCACCTCCAAATAGGTTAAACACATACCCGCTTGTATATCTTCTCTGATCCATATCTCCAGCCCATTCTGCATCAACAAAGCCACAAATATCCAACACTCTATCCAATCCTGATCTTCCTTGGTAGCACAAGCCATAATCACTAGTGCCACGCAAATACCTAAAAACCCACTTCACCGTTGTCCAGTGTTCCTTCCCTGGTTTTGACATAAACCTGCTCAATACTCCTGCTACAGTGCAATTTCTGGTCTAGTACAGACCATCGCATATATCAGGCTGCCGACTCCACCTGCATATGGAACACAGGACATGTCCTCTTCCTATTCTTGTGCCTTAGGACATTGTTCAACAGATAACTTTACACCTATATCAATAGGAACCTTCATCGGTTTATTATCCTACATATTAAACCTCTGTAATATTGTCTCGACATACTTCCTTTAGTTTAACCAAAGCTTCCTCTTTGCCCAACCTCTTTTAATTTCCATGCCCAAAATATAGTTTGCAGCACAAAGAGCTTTCATGTCGAATTTGGAGGACAATTGGGTCTTCAAATCCTAGATAATTTATTTGTCATTTCCAACCAGCAACATATCATCCACATACAAGACCAGATAAATAACACGGTCACCAATTAATTTAAAATACACACAATGATCTTCTTTGCTTCTGGTGAAGCCAAGTCCCCATATAATGTATCAAATTTCTTATACCACATCCTTGGTGATTGTTTTAATCCATACAGAGACTTATTTAACTTGCATACCAGTTCTTTCTTACCCTTCACCGCAAAGCCTTCAGGTTTCTTCATGAAGATCTCCTCTTCCAGATCCCCATGAAGAAATGTTGTCTTCACATCGATCTGTTCTACCTCAAAATCAAAAGAAGCAACAATAGATAAAAATTAATCTAATAGAAGCTACCTTGGAAGCAGTAGAAAAATATCTCCAAAATCAATTCCAGACAGCTGGGAATAACCTTTTGCTACCAACCGAGCTTTGTATTTATCCACCTTTGCTTCTAAATTTTTCTTCTTCTTGAACACCCATTTGCTACCAATGGGTTTCCTTCTAGCCGGCAAATCCACCAAATCCCATGCCTCATTTTTGTGCAAATATGTCATTTCATCAACCATGGCCTCTTTCCATGGTTTGCCATCATCTGAATCTACTGCTTCCTTCATAGTTCTGGGATCATCATCAGTAATAGATGAAGAAAAATTTGATCAGAAAGCAGATGGGCTATACCTTTCTAGCTACCTTCTTTCTCGAATTGATCTTCTCACACCTGGAGTTTGTGGCTCTTCATCTTCTGATTCATCCTCTGTTGTAGAGTCTGATTCTTCCTCCTTAAGCTCAAACTCTATCTTCTCAATTTCCTTTGGTTTGACTTCATTTTTAATAACATCTTTCACCTCTCTGAACACCACATCTAGGCTATACACAACCTTCCTTGTTACTGGGTTCTAAAGCTTATAACCCTTTAAACCATCCCTATACCCAATAAAGATGCACTTTTCAAATTTACTATCAAATTCGGTTCTTTTCTCCTTTGGAACATGTACATATGCAACACACCCAAATACCCTCAGATGTGAAAGAGAGGGTTTCTTACCAGTCCATACCTCTTGTGGAGTCTTATCCTCCAACGCTAATGAAGGTGACCTATTGACCACGTAACGTGCAGTCTCCACCGCCTCTACCCATAATTCATGTCCTAACCCGGCACCACTAACCAAGCTTCTTGCCCTTTCCATCAACGTCTTGTTCATTCTTTCTGCAACTCCATTTTTCTCAAGGGTGTATGGAGTATTTTTTTTCCGTGCTATACCACACTTCTTAAAAATTCTTCAAATTCCTTGCTACAAAACTCTCCACCGTTATCTAACCTCAACACCTTTATCTTCTTCTCTGTCTGGTTTTCCACCAGAGCCTTAAATTCTTTAAACATGTCAAAGACTTCAGATTTATTCTTAAGGAAATATATCCATGTATTCCTTGAGAAGTCATCTATAAATGATACATAGTACACAGACTTACCCAGTGATGGAACTTTCACAGGTCAAACACATCACTGTGCACAAGCTCTAATATTTGTTTCGTCCTCTTACCACCAGAGGGGAAACTCACCCGATTCTGCTTCCCATATACACAATTTTCACAGAAATCAAAATCCAGAGAGTTATTACTCATACCTTCTACCATGAAGTATTCGAAGGCCCTTCTCTCCAATATGTCCAAGCCTTTGATGCCACAACATGGTCTTCTCTCCAGAGACCACTAGATTTTCTGCTCGATTTTCAGGAACCATAGAACTATTGCACCCATCAACAACAGTGCTACCTTGCAGCTTGTACAAAGTTCCAATCCGAACTCCCCGCATCAATACCAATGCTCCTCGAACCATCTTG
>APFE031193283.1:0-17542 GCA_000404065.3 Pinus taeda | reverse complement strand
ATTGATGAAGCGCTCTAGGAAATTAAAGCCGTTACCTTTAGAATGCCTAAAGAGCTGGTAGAATGGGTTCAACCGGACTGGAGTACATAGTTGTGCCATGCGTTGGAATGCTACAATGTGACTGCAGAAGAAGAAGAAGATGATCCACAAAAAATCAATATTCCAAAGACTGAAGGACAACACGAGGTTGAAGGACCTAAAGCAGAGAACCCTGATATATCAGAAGCTTTGAAGACCAGACAAGTAAACATTGGATCCGACACATAACCTAAGTTTGCAAAGGTAAGAGATTATTGGGATGAAGATACAATTGATAAAGTTACAAAGCTGCTGTGTGAATACCAGGACTTGTTTCCTACTAAGTTCTTGGACCTGAAGGGAATAGTAGGGGATCTGGGAGTGATGAAGATCACTTTAAATCCCGATGTGAAGCACGTGAAATAGAGACCTTTTAGACTGAATCCCAAGTATAAGGAAAAGGTGCGCAAAGAACTAGACAAAATGTTGGAAGTAGGAATTATTGAGCTACTAGAAGAATATGATTGGGTGAGCCCTAGGGTAGTTCAAGAGAAGAAACAATAGGGTGAAATTAGAATATGCACGTACCCGATGAAGTTCAATGATGCATGCATTCATGACCCATTCCTAACACCATTGATGGACGAGGTTTTGGAGAATGCTGGAGGGTAGGAAGATTATTCATTCACTAATGGGTTCTCAAGGTATCATCAGATTAAGATCACGCCAGAAGATCATAGTAAGATGACCTTCGTGATGGAGTGGGGATGCTTCTAGTACACAGTGATGCCATTCGGGCTGAAATATGTGCCCGCAATCGTTTCAAGAGTTGTAATTGTAGTGTTCAAATAATTCATCCATAAATTGTTAGAAGTTTATTTTGATGACTGGATTGTGTTTGGATTGGTAAAATGCCATGTTCCAAGTTTGCGCCTCATGTTGGATACTTGTTGTAGATACCAAATTGCTTTAAATTTGAAGAAGTGTATCTTTTGTGTGCCTTATGGGATATTGTTAGGAAATGTGGTCTTCAAGCAAGGATTAATGGTAGATCCTATGAAGATAGCAGTGAATGTCAATTTAGAGGCTCTGAAGAATGTAAAGCAACAATGCACAACGTTGGGGAAGTTAGGTTACTATAGAAAGTTCATAAAATATTATGCACAGATAACTGCGCTGATGGAGAAATTACTGAAGAAGGACGTGAACTTTTGTTGGGACGAAGAGTGCCAGTGTAGTCTAGATGTATTAAAGGAAAAGATGGTGATTGTGCCTATTTGGTGTTTCTCGACTGGAAGAAAAAATTTCTTGTGCATGAGGATGCCTCTTATATTACATTGGATGTGGTATTGACCTAATTGAGTGAAGGTGAGATAGATCAACCTATATCTTTCGCGAGCAGGAAATTGTCAAAGGTTGAGAATAATTATTCGACTATAGAGCACAAAGGATTGGTGATGGGCTATGCGCTGAAGAAGTTTCGACATTACCTATCAGGTGCAAATTTCAAAATGTACATAGATCACTCCACTCTTAAGTACCTGCTCAAGAAGCTCATGTTGGGGGGGAAGATTTGTAGGTGGTTATTGTTGTTTTAGGAATATGAATTTGAGGTAATTGTGAAGCCTAGATGATTGAATGAGGGACCAGATCATCTATCCTAAATTGAGACAGGAGAAGAACCAACTAGTTTGGAAGAAGGGTTGCCAGATGGACAACTCTTTGCTATATGGTTCGATAGTGATCACTTTGCTGATATAATTCATTTTCTAACTACTAGAACAACCCCGGAAGGATACTCTACTCAATGGAAGGAGTTGGTGGTCCGTGCTCCTAACTTTTCTATGATTGCGGGACACTTATATAAGATGGGTACTAATGAAATATGGTGCTGATACATTCCAGAGTTTGAACGATCTAGTATCCCCACTGAAGCACATGGAGGAGTGGCGGGAGGAAACTATGCAGGAAGAGCAATTGTGCAAAAGATTCTGCGTGCTGGTTTGTGGTGGCTGACGGTACATAAGGATTCTAAAGCATATTGCATGGCTTGTGATTCTTATCAAAGGAAGAGGAAGCCATCATGAAGGGATGAATTTCCCTTGAATCCTCAGATTTCATTTCAGGCGTTTGATAAATGGGCAATTGATTTTGTGGGAGAAATATATCCACCAAGAAAAACGATGGGCCCGCTGTACATTATTACTGCAATGGAATATTTGACAAGATGGGCAGAAACACAACCAGTGAAGGACTGTAGCACTGCTACGACCACGAAGTTATTATTTTAGTATGTCTTAATAAGGTTTGGGTGTCCTAAGATACTTATGAGTGACAGAGGTACGCATTTTCTGAATGAAACTATTGTTGTGATGCTCAAAGAATTTCAGGTTTATCATCAAAAGAGTACGCCCTATCATCCTCAAGAAAATGGTACTGTTGAAGCATTTAATAAAATTATGGAAAACACATTGACAAAGGTTTGCAATGCGTAGAGGAATGATTGGGATGTGTACATACCAATGGTCCTATGGCCATACAGGACAACCTGTAAAACGCTGATAGGCCAAACCCCGTTAAGTTTAGTCTATGAGATTGAGGCTATAATATCCATGGAGTATATTGTGTCGAGTTTACGGATTGCAACATTGACTAATATGGTGGACTACGAGACTATGGAGGAGTGCCTCACGTAGTTGATGGAATTAGAACAGGACATGTTTCTAGCAAGATTTAACCAATATATGAAAAAGGAATGTGAGAAGGCTTCACATGATTGACATATTAAGCTGCACACCTTCAAGGTGAATGAATTGGTCCTAATATATGATAGCAAGTTCACGAAGTTCCCTGGAAATTTTCAAATGCATTGGTTGGGGCCTTATGTGGTTAAGGAAATTATAGGTGGAGGCGCAGTTCAGCTCGTGAAGCTAAATGGGGAAATATTATGGGAAGAGTCAATGGGAGTCGACTGAAGTTATATCAAGGGATGTTGGCCTGCAGTAGAAACGTTTGTTGTTTGAAAAATTATTTGTAAGATCTGTTTTCTGAAACCTATGAACAAAGAAGATTAGGAGGAACTTCTATCAACACAAGCATTTTCAAATTTACCTGAGTGGAAGCGTGAGCTTATCTTTGAGAAAATGACTGGAACTAATCCCACAGAAGCTACAAGTTTTGAAGCCATTGTCTCTCAAGTCGCCTCCCCTAAAGTCACATCGGTGGAAGCTATGCCATTTGTGCCTATGACACCAAGGTTGCTTAGGCCGAAATCATATGCTACCAAAGAGAAATAGAAGAAACCACAGACTATACCGATGAGGCAGTCATTGAGGAAGAACCTTGCAGAGGTTCAACAAAAAGGAAAAATGGACAAATCCAAGTAACCACATGAACCATTGGATTTGGATGAAGAAGAGCTTCGCGAATGGGTTGAAAAGTTAGATGCTAAGGAGGATGAGCCTATTACTAGGCTCCTGGATTATATCCCTCCGCGAAAGGGCAAAGCGAAGGTCTTGAAAGATCCTGATTTTGGCAAGTTTATGGTCTCTACACCGCTATTACTAGAGAAATTGCCATTTGAAGGCGCGTAGTTAGGGAGCATTCCCACCCTCAAAATGGAGGATTGGGATCTAGATGATCACGAGAAATTCCTGCACATGGCGAAAAACAAATATTTGGAAAATATATACTATGAGGAGACTGGAGTCACGTGATTAGAGACTATGAAGTGGGTTGCAAGGGTTGAAAAAATGGGTTGCTGAATAAGCTATGGGTGCCACACTTTAGATGAACCACTATCAGCACAATGTGTGTATGCCAATTGTTTACGCTGGTGCATGATGGGTGTCTCTAGCTAGGAGAGCCCATCCCGCGAAGGAGTTTGGATCTCGCGAAGGAGTTTGGAGGCAAGAGTCAAGGGAAACAAATCACAGACAAAATGAAGCGCCAGTATGGCTTAGTGAAGAATTTGTGTGGATACTTTATTCGTTCCATCACTAATAGGGCAGAGTAGTTTGGTGCCCATATTTTGGATTGTAAGATTATGAGAAAGTACCGTGCAGATGAGGTGTCGGCGAAAGTCATTTCCTTGACTACGCAATACGCGAAGGGGGTGCATTACAACTCGGCACAATACCTCTACAAAGAGTTCCTGTTGAATTATCGTGAAGCACAGGACAACAGAAAGACATTCCATTATGTTGGGCTACTGTTATTGATTTCCCTCTTCTGGTGGAGGCTCCCAGAGGACAATCAGTTCCCTCCACAGGATGATGATTTACTAGAGGTAGTGAAGTTCACTTCGTTGTGGGCAATAAAGGACCCAGAAAGGGTTATGGAAACAAAGATGTTCTTGTTTTTGGTCATCATGGACTTGTGCACGACCATCAACCAGAGGCTGAGGTTTTTACCTACTGTGTTTGAATAATTGAAGGCCTATGCAAAGTTTAAAGCTAATTTTCCCAACATATCCATCTGCGTGAAATGAGATTCTAAGAAGTTATGGTACAAGTTGTCGTACCTAGTCACTGATGCATATGTACTGGAAGTGGTGGGAAAATGGCCAAGTGAATGGCGACAACCATCAGATCTCGACACAGGAACAAGCACAGTTAGGGAAAGTTATTCCGTGCATACCACATTAATGTAGAAGAAAAAGGAAGCTGAGCAGGATGTTGCTCAAGAAAAGGAAGGGAAGAAAAAGAAATAGGTTGAGCAGGCTGTAGCCTGAGAGAAAGCAACACAAAAAAGAAGGAAGCTGCTGCTAAGGCAACTGTTGACAAAGAGCACACCGTGAAGGAAGCTGCTAACAAGGAGCCCGCTACAAAAGAGGCCAAAGTAGAGGTTGAGGAGTTTGCTTTTCAACATAGTGTAGAAAATGAAGGGTCCTAGGAGGAGCAAGGAGGTGGTGACGAGGAGCGGAGTACTCCATTCAAATTGTAGAAGTAGACCAGGGAGACCACTTCTGGGTCTAGAAAGCAGCAAAACTTTGATAAGAAGCCACACACAGATCTAATGGTCCTCATTGAGGGGGAATTTGATGAAATTGGAGACAAGGTCTGTGACATAACGAAAGAGATATGGACACAGTTCGAGAAATAGTACATTTAGATAATGGGGAGCGTCTAGAAGGATTTGCACGAGTTTCAAATTCAAACAAGTTAAATTTAGGCGAGTGTGGGACAAGTGACCGGGATTCAAGCGAGCCTATAACAAGCTAGCATGTGAGTATTAGACTCAGACAGGACTATGGACCTTAGAGTTATACCATTATGAGAAGGATCACTATGCATAAACGCGGATGAGGAAAATTCCCAGCTTAGAAAAATTAAGAACATGGGTATCAACTTAGTTGTGCTACCCATTCAGACCCTCCACGCACTTCATCTGGGGGTCTCAGACGAGCTTAGGATCAGGGAGCAGTGTGCACTATTAGTCTTCAGTGAGGTCAAGATGAACAATGAGCAGGTTTTTGTTGAAAAGGCTCAGGCGATAAAAGAAAAGGAAGCACTGACCATGTGAAGCTAGGGCTTGGAGGCAACAATTACACAGGCATGCATGATGCTTCCAGAACTTCACATTCGAGAGGATGCAGAAGAAACAACAAAGATTTGGAAGTTGGCTGCCGTAGTCAGAGAATCGAAGGTTGAGATTGGTCGAGTAACCTTTAAATACCAAATGAATATTGTGGAGTTGTAGTTGAAATTGCAGCCAACCACTCCACCAGAGGTCTAGGAGCAGCGCAGAGCAACCATTAGGGAGATATTAGGAACTTTGGATGTAGCACTCACATGCTACACTTGATATTTGAACATGACATGGAGCTATGGACGAATCTACAGGAGGACCCAAACATACAAAAAATTGACATAGATATCAGGAGACACAACAAAAGTTTGATGAAATCAGGGTGACTACACACACTTTGGCGCTAATCCAATGCCTCACTTGATTGCATTAAGGGAAACAAATGAAATCACAAATTGAAGAGCTATAAAGAAACGAGGTCATTTTAAAGGCCATAATACAACCTTGGAACAAAGAACCAAGTTAGCTTACTCTGTCAACCCAAGAAAAGTTAAAGACACTTCGGCAGACACAAAGAATGATGTGGCTGGTGGTGGAAGGCCCGACTATAGAAAACTTGGTAGAGGAAGTGCAACAGGCCATACTACAGGGTTTTGCCGACATAGCAGCATTGAAGGTCGAGTTCAATGAGCTTTGCAACAAGATCGAGGTGCTAACTGAGTGACTCTAGTGCGATTCACCTGATTTGTGTTGGGGGCCTATTGGGATGGGGTCCCTCGGGTCAATTTTGTTGAGTTTTGATTCATTTTTGTAATATCTTTTTTTATTGAAGTTAAAGTCTCTGTGAAATGTTGAAAGCCGAGCGCAAAGTTGAGCAGAGTAAAAAGGGATTATGTTCCTTAGGTGGGTAGGTGATAGAGTTGTTTTGAGACCTACCCATGGTTTGCGGACCATGGTATTGTAAAGAAAATGCTATAAGTAGTTGATTCATAGAAAGTCTAGAAGATTTTTTTTGAAAAAGAATCATTTTAAGGGCAAGGTACTAAGGGAGGAAAATTTAGTTTCTTGTACTTAGGCGAAAGGGGAAGGCTCCTGCAGCTGAGTGCGCAAAGACCCTTGTAATTCCGTAGGCTGAGTGTGCGGGCCCTATAACTGAGTGCGTAGGGATAAAAAAGTCTGTTTTGAACATTTATATCTAATAACAACTGTTTTGGGCCGAAATTTATGCATCTATGTCTTATTTAGTTCTGCAAAGTTTATGTATCTTCGCTCTGTAATTTATTTTATATGAATGAATGCTTATTTACTACGCGAACCTAGTAGATCTATAATATTTATGCATGATAAGTACAATTAACCACCTTCACAAATATCTGAAATTCATTTAGATAGAGTTGTAGTAGTTGTCTTTTCAGAAGAGATAAGGTTGCGTGAAGGTAGGTCTAAGCCATAAGAGCCTTAGAGAATTCTGGTTTTAGCATCCCCCAATACTGCTTTGGGTGAGACTGTAGCCTACACTAAGAAGGTTGTTGTGAAAGGGCCAAGAGTTAGAGTTTTGTTTCTTGGCACAGTTAATGTTGAACCTGGGTGAGGCCCCATCAAGCCAACAATATGGTTATCATGGAGAATTTGATATTGATTTCATTTTTTGAAATAAGTATGTGACTGACTATATATGGTTATTTGTCACTTACATGTTGCAACATTATTTATTAGGAAATAAATTTTTACTGATGACAAGTCATCATAATTTTAACTAACTATTTTAAACAACCTACTTTGAATGCTTTAAATGCATGTCGGGTTTCCTTTATGAGTGACTTTGATTTTGAAATTAAACATTTAAAAGGAAAAGAAAATTGGGTAGCAGATGCATTAAGTGGAAGCTAAACTGTGTCCTAGAGATTTCATTCAGTGAAGTTAAAACTGCTTTCAAGGAGCATATTAAAGAAGCTACTCAAAGAGATCCTAAACACAATTTTTTATGGTAGCATGACCAAAGTACAAACAATAGTGAACAAAAATTAGGATATGAGATAAATAAGGAAAAAATGTTGATTTATCTAGGCAAACATTATTTTCCTAATCAACAAAGTATCAAGCAATTAATTCTAGATGAATACCACAGAATTCCTTATGCAACTCACCCTAGCTATTAGAAACTAATCAATGGATTAAGAAAAGGGTACTTTTGGCCATTTATGAAAAAATAAGTGATAGATTATTTAGCTCGTTGTTTGGAATTCTAGCAGGTAAAAACAAAGCACCAACATCCTGCTGGATTGCTCCACCCATTGTCTATTCCAGAATGAAAGTGGGAGATCATTTCAATTGACTTTATTAGATTCTTACGTAATACCAAGAAGAAAAATGACTCGATAATGGTAGTAGTAGATAAATTGAGTAAATTTTCCCATTTTATTCCAATACAATCTACCTTTAATATTGTTCAAATTACTATCATATTTATGAAAGATATATTTAGACTGCATGGAATACAAAAGACAATAATTTCAGATAGAGACGTAAAATTTACATCTGCATTCTGGAAAGCATTGTTTGAAGGTTTAGGCACTTAGATACATTTTAGCATGACATACGATCCTCATACGGATGGGAAAACAGAGTGAGTAAACCAAATAATTGAAGATATGTTAAGAATGTATGTGATGCAACAACTGCTTAAGTGTGAAGACTACATATATTTGGTGGAGTTCGCTTATAATAAAAGCTATCATGCATCCTTGTGGATGAGCCCATTCGAAGTTTTATATGGTCACAGTGTAGAACACCTTTGAATTAGGGAGGCCCTGAAGATAAATTAATGCTAGGTCCCGATATGTTTAAAGAAATGGAGAATGTTGTAAAGAAAGTAAGGATGAAATTGAAGGCTACTCAAGATAGGGAGAAAATTTATGTTGATAAGAAAGAAAGTTTCCAAGAATTTCAGATCGGGGACCACATAAATGTATGAGTGAAGCCCAAGAAAATTACTTTGCAATGGGGAGTTTGTGCCAAGTTAGCACCCTAGTTGTATGGTCCTTTTAAAAATTTGGCTCGAATCGGGCCTGTAGCGTATCGACTAGCCTTACCTAGCTATATACACGTGCATAATGTCTTTCATGTTTATATGTTAAAAAAATACATGTATGATCCCCACCATATAATTAGTTGGCAAGATATACAAGGAACATATGTAACAATAAGTACATTAAATTTATTTTTTTATTTACTATTATTTTTTAAAGATGGAGGAGGAATTGATAGATTTCTCGATGACTATCTATGTTGGTCGAGACAGACGACAAATTCATGGTCTAGCCCCTACACATATCAATTAGAGAGAAGTAACACTGTGGAAGTGAGTTATCATCCAAGTTAAAGTGTAATTGCAACACTTTAACCCAAAAGAGGCTAGTTGGGAAGATGAAAAAATTATGAAGGAAGCATATCCTGGTTTGTTTGACAATGTCCAACATCGGGACAATCTTTAATCTAAGGGGGTAGAGATGTGACATTTCTTAGTAATTTGTAAATATTAATTATCCATAATAAAAGACATGATACTATTACTTAGGTTTAGGGAAGGTCTGATGACAAACTGGAAACTTTAAATTTTTCTTTGATTAATAAATTATGTCATTAAGTTGTGCGTAAGTGGCTAAATCTTGGAAAGAATGCCAATTGTGTCTCACTTGTCAATTGGTTAGATAGTTATGGTTTGTTGGTTACTGCCATAGATTGTCCTTGAGAATTAATTTTTAAAAGATGGGAACCAAAAGGGTAATAGGTACCTGAGGTAACCAAACAAGGTAGAAAAAAATGAAGCTGTAACAAACACTGTGTTTTCAATCCCTGTTGAAGGGTGAGATAGATTTATGCAAGCTAGATGGACTAAGTTTGGTTAGGACTAGATAGTGATAGAAGAACTAGCTGCATGTTGTTACAAACTACCCTGCTTGTGAGAAGAGCACAAGGGGAGATTCAATCAGTGGGTACTTGTGCATACTAGTGAGGCAAAAGATAAGTACTATATGGTTGAGTTGTGTAAGCGATAAAGAAGATATATACACAAAGAGTGTTATACAAAAGTTAATGGAATAGTAATACATAAGTGTGAATATTCTGCATGCAAATTTGCACGACTTGAGTCCTGTTTCGTAACTCTTATTAATGATCAGTAAGAACAAACCAATTACTATTCCATATGGAACCAGTTGAACAATAGAATTTGATAATCACTCAAGAAAAGAAATAAGTTATCCTAGTTAATTAAAAAGAAGAAGTAGAAAACTAAAATAATGGTAAGTGTTACAAGATTATTTATAAGGAGCTTAGATAGAAAACCAACAGATAATTGGGTTAGCCTTCTAGCCTAGCCTGGATAGCAGCCTAGCTAGATGGTAGTTCCATTGTCTCGTATATTAGACAAAGAATGTAGTTGAAAGTAAACATTCAGAAAAATAAGTATTGTAGGAAACATACAATTATAATCGAAAGTAAGGGTACATAACATATTAACCTACATTAATCAAAATCTATTCTCTATCGAACCTAGAACTACATGAATAATTTACATATGCAAGAAGTATAAGATAATAATAGCTGTAACATTAATTAACATCGTCAAAGTATAGTCAAAATAGACCTTCTTTTACAATCTTTCTACAAATAGCTACCATCATAGCACTGTTAACAATTATAAATTTTACTGTAAATATATTACAAGCCATAAGGTTAAATGACCGAAAAAAATCATATGAAAAGAGGGTTTGACCCATACATGATTTTCTCCCATTATTATACATTAACTGGCTTGTGAAAATGCAATGTAACAAACAAAATTATGTAGTAGGCCACAAGACTAAGAAACTCGAAGTCTAACAGATTTGATGCAACATCTAAGCTGGAACTCAAATAAATATCTCAAGCTTGAATGACCACTTTGGCATTGTTTTTAACAAAATAAAAATCCTTTCTTATCATATCACGATGAGCCTCTTGGTAGAAGGTTTGAAAATACCTAGAAAACACAGAAGTAGAGCAACCCTTAGCATATTTCCTAGTAATTTGATGGTCATAAATGGAGTAAGAAAGTGGAATACCTGCACAAATCATAAGAAGGTGTTAGAAGGGGGTTCCTTGAACTGTAATAAAACCATAAATACATATAATTGACAAATTTCTGTAGATAACATGGGATATCAAGGGGAAAATTGAACATAACTGTATAATTTCTAGAGAAGGGTATCGAGGGTTACCTAAAATTGGCTTTGTTCCGCTGGAACCATCAGATCGCCTTCTACGCATGACATCTAGAACCAAGCCACTATTTGACTTTGTTACACATCAGAAAATCTGAATCCAGATGAGAAAAGGAAATTCCTTAAGTTATCAGGCAACAACAAGAAGGAACCTTCAAATTCCTAAGCTACATCTTTAAACTCCGCCATTCTAGACTACCTGAAGTAGTTTCAGTAGGAAAGGGTGGAAAATTACCATGGCAATGACTGCAACCCTTAGACAGAGAAGCATACTGAAACCCTATATTGAACAACGTTTATGAACCCTGGGCAGTGCCAGTCAGGTAGGTAGTTACCTTGACCCAGCTCAAGGAAACCTCCACTGTCAGATGACAAACTGGAATCTTTAATTTTTTGTTTGATTAATAAATTATGTCATTAAGTTGTGCAGAAGTGGTGACATCTTGGAAATAATTCCAATTATGTCTCACATGTCAGTTGGGTAGATAGTTATGGTCAAGTAGTTACTGCCATAACTTCTCATTGAGAATTAATTATCAAAAATTGGAACCAAAAGGATAATAGGTACCTGAGGTAACCACATAAGGAAGAAAAAGATGAAGTTGTAACAAAGACTGTGTTTTCAATCTGTGCTGAAGGGTTGGACGGATTTATGCTAGCTAGTTGGACTAATTCTGGTTAGGACTAGATAGTCGCAGAACAACTAGTTGCATGTTGTTACATACTACCCTTCTTGTGAGAAGAGCACGAGAGGAGATTTGGTCTGTGACTGATCTCATGGTTGGGAGGAAATGACATTTTTTTTTGGAAGGTGGGGCAAATACTTTTGCAGAATAGCGAGGCAATAGATAGGTACTATATGACTCAGTTGTGTAACTAATAAAGAAGATATATATCTATATATAGATATACAAAAGTTAATGGGATAGAAATACATAGGTGTGAATATTATGTATGAAAATTTGCAGGACTTGAGTCCTCCTTTGTAGATGTTATTAATGGTCAGTAAGGACAAACCAATTACTATTCCATATGGAACCAATTCAACAATAGAATTTGATAATGACTTAAGCAAAGAAATAAGTTATCCTATTTAATTAAAAAAAATAAGTAGCAAACTAAAAGAATGGTAAGGGTTACAAGATTTTTTACAAGGAACTTAGATAGAAAACTAATAGAGATCTGGGTTAATATTTTTGCCTAGCTTGGATAACGACCTAGTTGGAAGACAGTCCCATTGTTTCGTATATTAGAGCGAGCATGTAGTTGAAAATAACCCTTTAGAAAAATAAGTATTCTAGGCAATTTACAGTTGTAATCAAAAGTAAGGGTGCATTACATATTAAGCTACATTAACCACAACTATAGGAATAGAAAGAAACTAATAATATACGAGACTGTTAAGGAATAATTTACACCTGCAAGAAGTATAAGATAAAAATAACTGTAACATTAATTAACCTTGGCCAAGTACAGTCAAAATCGACCTTCTTTTATAGTATTTCTACAAATAGCTACCATCGTATCACTGTTAACAACTATAAATTTTATTGTTAACATATTACAAGTTGTTAGGTTAAATGATCGACGCAAATCGTATGAAAAGAGGGTTTGACCTGTAGACATTTTTCTCCCATTATTATACACTAACAAGCCGTGAAAATGCAAGGTAATAAACAAAATTACGTAGTGGGCCACAAGACTAAGAAACCCTAATTCTAAGAGATTTGATGCGAGAGTCTAAGCCAGAAGTCGGATAAATATATTAGGCTCAAATGACCGATTTGGCATTGTTTTTAACAAAAGAAAAATCTTGTCTTATCATATCACAATGAGCCTCCTAGTAGAAGGTCTAGAAATGCCTAGAAAACATATAAGCATAACAACCTTGAGAATATTTCCTGGTAATCTGGCGGTCATAAGTGGAGTAAAAAAGTGGAATATTTGCAAGGATAATAAGAAGGTGTTACAAGGACTTACCATGAACTGTAAGAAAACCATAGATACATATAATTGACAAATTTTCATAAATAGCAGGAGATATCAATGGGAAACTTGAACAAAACTGTAGAATTTCCAGAGAAGAATAACAAGGGTTCCCTGAAATTGACTTCCTTCTGCTGGAACCATGGGGTCGTCTTCTATGCACGACATCTGGAACCAAGGCACTACTCGGCTTTGTTGCACATCAGTAAATAGGAACCCAGATGAGAAAAGGATTTTCTTTAAGTTATTACACAAGAACAATGAGGAACCTTAAAATTCCTAAGCTACATCTTTACACTATGCCATTCTAGACTACTTGAAGTAGTTTAAGCAATAAAGGGTGGAAAATTACCATGGAAATGACTGCAACCCTTAGGGAGAGAATCATCCCGAAACCCTATAGTGAATGAGGTGAATGAACCTTGGGTAGTGCCAGTTGGGCAGGTACTTACCTTGACCCAACTCAAGGAAACCTCCATCGTCAGATGAGAATCTGTGTCCTGGACCTTTGATGAGATCTAGCTCCCAAGACAGGGACATGTATAAGAATTAGAGCATGTTGTCTAGAAGTTTCCAGTACATGCATTTAGTGGAGATTAATGTAAGTAAGGTGGATTAGTGGTTCATTCAAGAATGTATATATAAATGTACTGGTGAAATGTTATTAATTAAACGATATAAATAATGTTATCCTAAGTTGAACATAGGTGCATAAAGTTGTATGTTGTAACATTTAAACAATACTTAATAACTTATGAAATCTACAAGCCAATCTATCTCAAGAATTATAAACTTGAAAACTTATAATGGTATTGGGTTAGGTATAGGCAAATTAATTCTTTAATTCTTTGGTTTTTGCTTTTTTGTTTTCTTTTGTTTTTATTATTATATTGATTATAATGTGTTTTCACATGGAAATGTGACACTAGGGGCTTCTTTAACTTTTCACTTATAATTTTCCCTATGTTTGAAAAATTTTCTTAATCTCCCTTTTGAACTTTGAATCTTTCAACAAAACAATTATTTTATGTTTATTATTCAAGAAAATTTCCACATTTCTCGCTAAAACAATTATTATTATTATTATTATTATTGAGGCCAATATTTTTATTAAATTGTTGTTAAGCAATTTTTTTGTTCATTTTTTTTTTTTTTTTTCTCTTTCAGTTTTTGTTTTTAATATTTCTTTTAGTTGTGATCTAATTGATCTATGTTTTGAAGGTTTTTTAGCCATATTTTCTAGTCAAATTTTCTTGAAATTAGGAATTTGTCGGAATTAATCTCTAAATTATGTACAATCCAAGTTCCCCAAGAATTTTTATGAGTGACTAATTCATTTACACATTTAAAAATATATTTAAATAACAAATAAGCATGATTTGACAACAGATTGTTTGACAAACTTTCGACTAAAAGCTCTAAAAAATAGAATAATTTCACAAAATGTTTATTTTATTTCGACCCTTATCTCACCTCCCTTTAACATTAATATATTTTATTTTAATACAATTATTACTCATCTTTTAATCATCACACTAGTTAGTTATTTTATTGTTATTATTTTTAGTTTATTAAGCAAACACTCTTCACATTCTTTTAGTATCGGTTAGCAAACTTTATTCTAGAAGCATTTTAATAAAGACTTAGTCATCCTAATATATAAAATGATTGTTGTCTTGCCATTTGGGATGACTAATGCCCCAACAACTTTTATGTGTCTTATGAACACTATTTTTCATCAATATTTAGATAAGTTTGTATTTATTTTTATTGATGATATACTAGTATATTTCCGAAACATGGAAGAGCACAAGGAACATTTGTGGATCATTTTGCAGACATTAAGGGAACACTAGATGTATGCAAAATACAACACGTGATTTCTTTAAAGAACAAGTTCAATACTTAGGGCATGTCATAACTAAGAATGGAATTGTTGTGGACCTGGAAAAAATAAAAACCATAATGGAATGGCCAATTCCGAACAATGTGGCTGATATAAGGTCGTTTATGGGACTAGGTGGATACTATAGAAGGTTTATTGAATGATTTTCCAAGGTAGCATATCCCATTACCTCCTTGCAGAAAAAAGGAAGAATCTTCAAGTGGACATCTGAGTGTTAATATAGTTTTGACCGATTCAATAACTTTCTTACTACTACCCCTATTTTAAGCATTGCAGACCTAGACAAGGAATATGTTGTCTGCAATGATGCTTATAACGAGGAAGTAGGGGAAGTACTAATGAAAAAGGGTAGAGTTATAGAATATGAATATCAGAAGCTAAAGGAGCATGAGTAAAAATACTCTGCCTAAGATCTGGAACTAATTGCAGTAATCCACGCATTAAAAATGTGGCGACATTATTTATTAGGAAATAATTTTTTATTGATGACAAGTCATCACAATTTAAGTAACTATTTTAAACAACCTACTTTGAATGCTTGACATGCACGTTGGGTTTCCTTTATGAGTGAGTTTGATTTTGAAATTAAACATTTAAAAGAAAAAGAAAATTAGGTAGCAGATGCATTACGTCAGAAGTTAAACTGTGTCTCAGAGATTTCATTCAGTGAAGTTCAAACTACTTTCAAGGAACATATTAAAGAAGCTACTCAAAGAGATCCTGAACACAATTTTTTATGGCAGAAGGCCCAAAGTCCAAACAATAGTGAAAAACAATTAGGATATGAGATAAATAAGGAAAAAATGTTGATTTATCTAGGCAAACATTATGTGCATGATCAACAAAGTATCAAGAAATTAATTCTAGATGAATACCACAGAATTCCTTATGCAACTCACCCTGACTATTAGAAACTAATCACTCGATTAAGAAAAGGGTACTTCTGGCCATGTATGAAAAAATAAGTGGCAGATTATTTAGCCCCTTGTTCGAAATGCCAGCAGGTAAAAACAGAGCACCAACATCCGCTGGATTGCTCCACCCATTGTCTATTCCAGAATGGAAGTGGGAGATCATTTCAATTGACTTTATTACAGGCTTACTTAATACCAAGAAGCAAAATGACTCAATAATGGTAGTAGTAGATAAATTGAGTAAGTTTTCCCATTTCACTCCAGTACAATCTACCTTTAAGATTGTTCAAATTACTATCATATTTATGAAATATATATTTAGACTTCATGGAATACAAAAGGAAATAATTTCAGATAGAGACATAAAATTTACATCTGTGTTTTGGAAAGCATTGTTTGAAGGTTTAGGCACTTAGATACATTTTATCTTGACATACCATCCTTAGAAGGATGGGCAAGCAGAGCAAGTAAATGAGGAGGTTATGCCAAGTTAGCACCCTAGTTCTATGGTCCTTTTAAAATTTTGGCTCGAATTGGGCCTATAGCGTATCAAGTAGCCTTACCTACTTATATACAGATGCATAATGTCTTTCATGTTTATGTGTTAAAATAATACATATATGATCCCTGCCATATAATGAGTTGGCAGGATATACAGGTAACATATGTAACAATAAGTACATTATATGCATTTTTTTATTTACTATTATTGTTATCTATGTAAACCTTGAAACAGAAACCAAAACTGTTACCCGTTTCGGAGAGATAGCAAAAAAGTGACCAGATTTTGAAAAGGGGTGATGCAGAACACACATGTTTCTTTTAGAGAATAGTTTTTGGCACTTTACTTTTTTTATGTACATTACGTTTTAGAATGGTAGTGATTTTCATGGTGATTTAGAAAAGTGGGTATTCTGCATCAGACCCTTTTTTTAAAAGACCTATTTTTTGACTTCAAATTTTCTAATGTATAAAATGTAAATAATTATTTTGTAAATTTAATAATTTTTGAAATGGTCATTTCCTTCATATTTTCTTGTTTTTTATTTTAATTTTAAATTTTTTGTAGTGAGGTTTTCATTATTTTGCATTTTTAAATTAGACGGTCGATATTTTGAATTTTCGATATTCTACATATTTATATATCCTTAATTAATTTTTCAATCCACAAGAAATAATCGCTTCTAAAAAACAATATTTTTTAACAATGGACATAAAAATAACCATTTTTAACATAAATATAACTAAAAAACTACACGTTTTCATAACTTTTTGCTAGAATTGACATTACAATTTTTATATGAAAAATTTAATTAAAAATGGTTAAATAATAGTTTTTTCTTTTTTATGAATTTCATGTCAAAAAAATAATAATAATCACTTTTTTTTTCAAAAAATAATGATTAACTTAAAAATTAATGCGAAAATCACATCTTAGAAATATTGAACGCATAACAACCTTAATTGAGTGTTTATTCTCCTCATAAAATGTCAAAGTCAAAACATTGCAAAGCTTTATTTCCAAGCATGACTTAAATTTAATCAACAATGTCATGTAGTCCAAACTCTTCGTCCTCTAGGGTTTCATCATTGTCTTCTTCCACAATATTTTCTACTTCCTTTTTCTCTTAGATATCATTTTTGGGATTCAACTGCGTTAGGTAAGTCATTCACGTATGACCATTTCCATGAGAGGTAGTCGTAACTGACTAATTTCTCATGATTTTTGAATAGTTCACTTAGTACTCATTGCATCGGGTGATTCACAGGGGTGAAGAAGTGGGATTGAAACTAGTGAAATGTGGAGAACGAATCACATAGCATCAATCATCACTTCCGGGGCTTGCACCCGGTAACCAGGACTTCCCCAGGAGGTCACCCATCCCAGAACTCCTCTGGCTCAAGCGCGCTTAACTGTGGAGTTT
>APFE031193282.1:0-33107 GCA_000404065.3 Pinus taeda | reverse complement strand
TTTCACACTGCTGTGTGTATTTCATTTCATATTCCACGAACAATACTAACTCTGCATTGCTGTGCATAAAAAATTTCATCCTTGGCACTACTGCGTCTACCCTCTTGTTTTCACTCAACGAACAACCAAACATACATGCTGCTGCATGTGTTACATTTCATGTTTTTACGAATCAAGACAGGGCAATACTTTTTCATCGCACTGCTGCACAGTCCATATGCATATCAATGAACAACAAATACATTCGCACTCTGTTGCTCTGCACATACCCTCCACTCTGTTGCTCTGCACATACCCTGTTTGTTTTCTCAACAAAAAAAACAATTACAATAAGCACTGCTGCGTATATTGCATTTCACATATGCAACTAACACAAAAACATGACATAAATTCTTCATCTACTTTCAACAACCGGAGTAAAAAATTTCATTAATTACCATACTGACAAAAGAAGGCTGTCAATGGAGAATTTCACTTCACATCACGTCATGGTGCAGACCTGTACGCATCAACTTTAGTTTCAATCGGACGGTTGCAATCAATATCACGTGGACTTTTCTGACTGATCTTTATGCTCCGGGAAATGGTAGTTTTGAAACAGTTGTTGTGGCCACGTGTCAGCTGGCGTACTGTATTGCTGCCGTTTAGAAGAAAACCACGGCAAGGGCTAACGAGCCTGCTATCGGGCATTAAATGTCGGCTTAGCTGCAAGCTCAATAGCCATATAGCTTTCGGTGGGGATGGAGTGTTCGAAAAGCACCGCGCACGTCTGTTTTAAATGGCTATCGAGCTTGCAGCTAAGCGGGCATTTAATGCCCAATAGCAGGCTCGTTAGCCCTTTCCGAAAACCACCGCTCGGTGAAAAGCCGTGCAATGGGAGTACTACGGGTTTTGCAAAAACTGTACGCTGCCACTGTTCAACTATCACTGCACTTGAAATTACAATTTCAACACAGTCTTGAGTCTCGCAAAATACTAAAACATTTTGCTAGTTTGAAATGGGTACTTACAACTCAGCAATGTTGGGATGGTAGATCTTATCCATAAAACGAATAATTGGTGGTCTAAATGGATAATCAGTTGATAATTCCACATAAACCGTCCACACTCCATCTTGGTAAAGACCTAATTAGATCATGACAAACAGTGAATTCTGTGTAACATCCCACCAATCTACTCATTACAAAATTAAACCCCGCCCTAAAGTTGCAACAGAGGAGCTAATGTCACAACACCGTTTGATACACAGAAAATAAACTAATAACACAGCTGGTAAAAACCCATCATCATATCTGATATTGCTATTCCAATACCGACATTGAGTCAATCAAAGAATCCTTCAAATTTGCAAAACAGCGTCTCATAAGGCAATCTTGAAATATGTTAAAATTTAACCAATTAGCTAAACCTTACAAAGCCACAAGTTCAGTTGCAGACTTGAGGATTCAAAGGATTCAACAAAAGTTCAGTTGGAGACTTGAGGATTCAAAGGATTCAACAATAGGGAAAACTTGAAAACTTGAGCAATGCAATTTTTTCTTTCTTAGAGAAAGAAAAACAATGGAAGTCTAACTTACTTTCTGGAGGTCCCTTGAACTCCACATAGAATTTCTTGTTTGAATCCTTTACGTTCTTCACTTTAAAGTCTTCCATCATACTGCCCATTGACAGACACTTTCCATAGTTAGCCAACGCACAACCAACTTTATATGATATCATGTAAAAAAAATGTTATGAAACCCCAAGAATTGCATAGAACTTGCAGTATCTTATGAACGAGAAAGGAGAAAACCATGATATATGGCATTACTTTACAGTAACTCCAACACATAACAGATACCCAAATGAACCAAAAAAAGAAAGATAATAGTAGCGAGTGACATTATGGGACTGGCTTTGAAACTTATAGCATCATGATATCTCAATCCTTGCGCTTGGCTAGTCCAGTGAACATGGTATTCAATCGAATTAAAGAACTTAACAGTGCCTTTTATTAACTTCTCTCTTGTCTTCGATCCTCACAGGCGTTAAAGATTTTGTTGGGGTATGCAGCGCATAATCCACCACAGCGTTCTGAGAGCTCACGAATAAATTCTGGGGTAGCGGGTAATGGTGTTCTGTGGGTAGTGATATGAACAGAAATTCTAAAACAACTGACTGAATCTGCAAGCGATGAGTTGTGAACAGAATGTGATTCAAACTGTAAGAACACGAACAAAAAATGTGGTAAAAATATGAATATCTTTTAAATATAATTGTATATTTATATTTGTGATATATTTCCATTTTTCTGTTAAGATGAGTCCTGTAACCAATTTATAGTTATGTTCCTATTTGCCTCTGATTTCCTTTTCCCATTTCAGTAACTTAGTATAGATGTCCTTACAACTACATACTATATGGTTTTACCTTCTAACTATTTATTAGTTTCTGACCTGAAGTTAGATATTATGCCTGAAAGTTACTGCAAGTCACTTCTTTTAAAAAGAAACCTTCTGATTGGGATTATGTACCGTGTTATATTCTTTTAGGTTTTAGTCTCTAAAGCTCTTCCATTGGATCGTTTATTCAACCTTAAAGTTGGCTCTCTGATCTGTGGCATCATAGGATATTCTTTATTTCTTTCGTGAGTGTGCTGTAATTCTATGGTTAACATTATGTTTTGATTAGTGCCCTTGCTATGGTTTTAAATGTTTTCAACATAATCCGTGTATCTTTGATCTTTATATTGGCTGCCTCATCTCTTGTATCACAAGATATTGAAGTTTCACAAGAGACTCTTATCTGATCACATTTCTAGTCAGAAAATCTGTTTATATTAGGTATTCATAATGTATTCAACTTATAACTTCAGTGTATTATTTATAATCAGAAGTTTATAAAGGCATTTAGATTTCAAAGAAAGTACTAGGGTTTGATGCCTTTTCTAGGGCTGCAAAAAGTTGATCCACTGGCTCATTCTACGGTGGATTCATGGACTCTTTTCCTAACCATTACACGCTGCTATTAGATATCAAATAGCCTACTTTCCTTTCGAATGTGTTGTACTGTTCCTTCCGAGCAGTATGGGTGAAAAAGAGCACATGATAAGGGGGAGCGAGATTTTCTTGGTGGGGACATGTTTTTTTTTTATAAAAATTTAATTTTTTTTGTTTTTTGTTTAAGGGATTTTGGGTTTTTTTTTTTTTCGGTCTGGTTTTTTTTCTTAGAAAAGGGAATTTTGGATTTATATGGATGGAAATGAATTTTGGATTTATATTGATGAGAATAATTATTTGCTTCAAAAAAATATCAACTATAAAAGTAAGGTTAGGGTTATGAATTTTTCTTTCTTTTCAATAGAAATAGAAAAGATAATTTTGGGCCTACGTGCTGAAAAGGAATTTTGGATTTACAATGACGCAAATAATTATGTTCTTAAAAAAAAATATCAACTATAAAATTACGGTTAGGGCTATGATATTACTATTACTATTCATGTTCTATTATAAGAAAAAAAATCACACATAAAACCATATTTTAACCATCAAAAGTGCATATTGTGTAAAGAAACAAAAAAATCAAATATACTTACATAATCACAAATAGAAATCAACTAATAAAACACAAAATCAAAATTTTTATTTAAATTGATTTTTAAAGAATTTGAAGAGAAGATATCTATAAAAATCATGCAACTCAACAAAAAAACAATAACTTGAAGGAATTTACCTGAAATCATGGCCCTGTCATCTTCTTATCAGGACTCTATATTGTCGCTCCATTTTACCCTAACATTCCACATCATTGCATCTTTACCCAAATATTCCACGTACACAGAGTGTTTCTTCTTGTGTTCCTTGTATCCCTCTCCTTATCCCTCTACTAAAACAAAGGGCCTTTTATAATTTCTTGCTTCTCTTACCCATTTAAAAGAAGCCTCATTCCAGCTAAAGTCATCTTCTACCCAAAGTTTCTTGTCATCTTCTTATCATAGCTGTACACTACTGCTACATCTTTACCCTAACATTCCACATCGCTGCATCTTTACCCAAATATTCCATACACACACAATACTTCTTGCATTCCTTATATGGCTCTTCCTATCCCTCTACTAGAACAAAGTTGTGCCCTTTTATAATTTCTTTCTTTCTTTTTCTCACTTGAAAAAATCCTCATTCCCACTCATAAAAATCCTCATTCTAGGTTAAATGAAGTTAAATTTGATTATTTTTCTGCTTAAAAGAATCCTCATTCCCGCTCAAAAGAATCTTCATTCCCACTCATAAGTATCTTCATTAAATTTGATTATTTTCCAGCTTAAAAGAATCCTCATTCCCCCTCATAAGTATCCTCACAATACTTCTTCTTGCATTCCTTGTACAGCTCTTCCTATCCCTTTACTAGAACAAAGTTGCGCCCTTTTATAATTTCTTTCTTTCTTTTCCTCGCTTAAAATAATCCTCATTCCTCATAAGAATCCTCATTCTAGGTTAAATGAAGTTAAATTTGATTATTTTTCATCTTAAAAGAATGATCATTCCCGCTCAAAAGAATCTTCATTCCCGCTCATAAGTATCCTCGTTAAATTTGATTATTTTCTTGCTTAAAAGAATCCTCATTCCGACTCATAAGTATCCTCGTTAAATTTGATTATTTTCTGGCTTAAAAGAATCCTCATTCCGACTCATAAGTATCCTCGTTAAATTTGATTATTGTCCGACTTAAAAGAATCCTCATTCCCGCTCTTAAATATCCTCATTCCTATTTAAATGAAGTTAAAATTAATTATTTTCCATTAAAAAAAATCCTCATTCCCACTCATAAAAATCTTCATTCAAACTTAAATAAAATATAATTTAATCATAAATATTAAAAATAATAATAACAATTTTATAAAGCAAATATTATAAATAAAAATTAGGTAACATTCCTGAATTTAATATAAAAAAATTAGTTAATAATATTAAAAAATAAATACATATAAATTTAAAATTACATACAAATTAAAATAAGATTAATTTATATAATAACTATATCAAATTATTTTAAAAAATAAATATTTTAAAATGATAGATTTTTAATGTGCAAACTTAAAATCAAATGTAAATTTAAATAATATGGAAATAATTTAAATTTAAATATAAATGCAATTTTATATTAATATTTTAAATATTTATGTTTTTAATTTTATTAAAAAATTAATATTTTTTTTTTATTTATTTAAAATATATTAGTTTGGTAATATTATCAAATATTATTAAATAGAAAAAACTTTATTTGAATTTCGAATAACTTTAGGATTGTTTCGAAAGGGTAAGAATTTGGAGCACACAAACTCAGTTTCTTCCTGGAAAAGAAAGAAAGACTAACTAACTGATTTTTACATCAATTAATGAAAAAGTCGAGAGAAAATGCAGGTTGGGTTTTTAGAATAACTAAATTTACTTTAATTATAATCTTGAGAGAAGGTCTATGAGGTCGTATAACCCTGTATATTTCACAAAATTTTGTTAATAAAAAATTTAATATACTTCAATTAAGTTGGGCTTTAAGAGCACGTGTTTGTCTATCCAAGATTTTCTAGACTTAATATATTTTATTTATTTTATTTTTATTAATAGATAAATTTATTTAAAATAATAATAATAAATCTATTTTTCCATTTTTATATATAGATAATTATTTTAATCATTATAATACTATAATCCACCTAAAATTATTCATTTTTGAAGCCCCAACACACACATATAATATCCCTCATTTTCAAACCTTTCACAAATTAAATTCAATTTTATCAGCTTCCCAAACATTATAGGGAAGCATTGGTCCTTTGGAAATGATTCTTGATAATGAAGAGCCAAAACATATAAAATGTGTGATTTGTAATTGTATATTTAATGGTAATCATTTGACACGTGGTAATCAAAACTCCTCCAAATGAAACTCAATTGAGAATGTTGATTTGTTACATTAAAAATCCAATAGAAAGATTCAAAAGTGTAAGGTTCTACTACTCCTTAAGAGGGCTAAACATTATCGTGGCTTCTATGCCTAACATTGCTAGCAACCTAGCTTTTGGAACTCTTTGGAAAAATGGTTGGCAAGAGGGGTGAGGAAACTTGCAATGCCCCTTAAGTTTTGCATCCACTTAATTGTTTCATGACTCAATTAATATGCCAAGAGAAGTGCCAAAGCCAAATGAACATAAATTTGTATATGTTCTTTATGACTATTGGACATGTTGCTCAAACATTCTTGAGGGCTTTAACCTTCATTAAGCTTGATAGGATGGGATGGACCATAGTGCATATCTTTATGTTTGCGAATTGGCACAATACCTAAATATATTTGTATAGCCCATGAACGAGAGATTTGATTTCTTGTCATGTCTTGTCTAACTAGAGTCTTATTCCTATGTTTGGAAAGAAATGTCACCAATGGACTCTTGAAGACTCGAGTGGTGTTCATTTTTGGTCTTCTATGAAAGTGTTATGGACATTTAATTGGGAGGTGGGAATTGGTGGATTGTCTTATGGCCACAAGTATCGCTAGAAAGAATATTTTACACATCATCCTATTGGGTGTGTTAATATTTTACCTTGAAGGAAAGGAAGGAAACTTATTTTCCATAGAATCGGAAAAACAATAAACAATCACGTAGAAGCCTTGGCCCTTTGGAAATGACTCTTGATAGTGAAGAGTCAAAACATATGAAATGTTTGATTCGTAATAGTGTATTTAGATGTCATCATTTGTCACATGGTAAACAAAACTCTTCAAAAGGAAACTCAGTTGAGAATATTGATTTGTTATATTCAAAATCTAATAGAAGGATTCAAAAGTGTAAGATTCTATCAATCCTTAAGAGGGCTAAACATTATGGTGGATTCTATGCCCAACATGACTAAAAACCTAGCTTTTAGAACTCTTTGGAAAAATGGTTGACAAGGAGGGTGAGGAAATTTGCAATGCCCCTTAAGTTTCTCATCCACTTAATTGTTTAATGACTCAATTAATATGCCAAGAGAAGTTCCAAAGCCACATGAACAGAAATTTGTGTATGTTCCTTGAGAGGGTGAGATAATGTTATTTGAGCATACTGCTTATTTTATTGATTTCTGCACAGAGCACAACATCCATTGTGAGCATGTTGGTTGTAAGTTGTTCATTCTCACGTTCAAAGGGAACGCAAGGTAATGGTGTCACACATTTTGAGATGCCTCCATACACTCTTTCGAACATATTGTCACATATTTGTTTCACGCTTTTGATATATATGATCCTAAACATTAGTGCAAGAAAATTTTCGAATTGTGAAAATCACCTAATGAATCACTGCGCCATTTTCACAATTGTTTCATACATTTGTGTTTTGAATTTCTGAAAGATGAAGTCGATTGGTAGTTCTTGACATGAATATTTCAATATCTTGTTCACATTTCAGAAAATACACACGAACTTACATCTTTTGAACCTCTCCTAATGTACCTCTGTGTTAGAGCTTCTCAATTTGTGACAAACAAGGTTGTTTTTCCAAGTGACCCTTCGTCCTCTTCTCATTAAACAACTCTAGTTCTGTAGTTTAAGGCGGGAGAAGTTGAAAATTCATTTTTTGATCTACCACCATCTTTCCCACCTCACATACCTAGAATTTCAGCGCAGGTTTGGACTGTCAGTCCGATGGTTGTGATGGAGTGCTATCTCCTTGTCCTCTTTCCTTTGGTTCCTCTGATCCTACAGATTGTGATGTGTTGTGTTCACCTATTTTGAATCTATTTTTTAATGTTCATGAGGATCAAGTTCTGGATGGAGTTGGTTTTGAACAACCAACCCACAATATCATTTTCGATGAGTATGTGTGGGAGTCTGAACAAGAATCTGTGGTGGAGGACGACCTCCTTCTAATCCATCGATCTTTGATTATACATCTTATGATTAATTGGAACTTCCCTAAGCTGTCAAGGCTCTTTATCCTGAGATGATGGTTATGTTAGGTTCTCATAGTCTTGAGGTCAGTTCCACTTCCTATCAAAAATGTGTTAAATCTTTCCAGGCTCCTCATCACTCTCTCCTACACATTGGAAATCAATCTATTTTACAATTTTCGCATCCTCCATCTGTATCACACGATCCTATTGCTCAGTCATTGGAGGAGTCATACGTGGCAAGCACAATAGAAAAGAGAACATTTTCTTCTTTATTCATCTTCGCTCTCCTTTCAAGTTTATGCCTACATGTATTTGATTCACAATTTGTTTAAACACTATGGTACACCCATATGGTACACCTGCAAAGTGTATTTCATGCACTTTTCATTTTCACTTTTCTACGTGTTCATTCAAACTTCGAACGTTTTGGTTTGAATTGTCTTATCTTTCTTGTTTGTTGTTATACTTGTATATCTTTCTTGACATGCATTCCCTCACCTACATAGGCCAACCAATGCATCGGCAGTGACATTATAAGTATCGCTTTAGGTAAGTTTGGCCTACGCTCTGTTTAGGTTAGGAGTAGGAGTGGTTTTTCTTTTCTTTGTTGTTTCCTTTGATTTTCTTCACTTTGTTTCACTTTCACTCCACTTCTTTCCTTTAGTTTGTTTTCTTTACATTTATAGGTTATTTCTCGCATGAGATCGTGTTTGTCTTCTCAGACAAGCTCGGTGAAATCCAAGATGAAGTTGTACTGCTAACAACACTTGGTTCTCTATTTATCCCCTCTTTATGTTAATATTACATTTCCTTAATTCGATTATACTATGATCAAAAATACATTCATTTTAAAGAGAGGCACGGTGAAATCAAGATGCTTGCAATAAATAAATCAATTTTTGGCATGTTCAAACTTTGGAGATTGAAATTCTCTTTAGAGTAATTGTGAATTTTGTGAGGGCTTAAGGATGATAAACGTGGATGAAACAAGGGAAAGAAATTACCCAAAGCCTCCAATGTAGATCTCACATCTCCTTGTCTTCTTGGAGGAATTTTATGTAACATTTTTCCTTACCAAACTTTCAATGGTGAATATTTAAAAAAATAAACCTCAATAGTGTTTAACTATTTGTAATGCAAATAGCAAAATCAAATATTTTTGTATTATGAAAAAAATAGCCATTTTGATGAACTTTCGATGGATTTTGACTAGAGAGATGTTGTCCAACTTGAAAAACATTCACTTTGTCAATAGTCAATATTCCAATAGATAGATAATTGACTTAGTCAAATGTCAAATATTTGTCGAACATTCAATTTTCGTCGCATATCTAACCAAAAAAATTATCGTCAAATATTTGACTAACATATCGTCGGATATCCGAGATAATTGTGTTTGTCGGATATCTCACAAATGTCGGGTTTTTTTTTTAAATACAAAAAATATTTGGAAGTAAAATCCAATCATATGGCCAACCTATCGGAGTATGACATTGGATTTTCCACCCATATGCACTAGTGGGGATTAGGGGTTAAGGATCACAAGTTAAGAGGACAAGGGGTTAGGGAATAGGGGGTTCATGGATTTTAAGTCAAGGGTTAGGGCTTAGGGTATTCATGTATTTTAGGTCAGGGGTTACTAGCTTAAACTTTAATGGGCTATGAGTTATGAGTGTGTAGGTTAAGGACTTGGAGTTTAAGGGGAATAGGGAATTTAGTGGTTATGGGTTAAGCGAATATGGTTGGTGATAATGGGACTCTTAATCCCCTTATCACAACTATTGGGGGCTTCCCTCTCAATTCATCTAGTTTCCTTCCCTCTAGGCCACCCAGCCCATATGACATTAGGTCTTAAGTCACCTTCTCATTCTCTAATGCTAGGATTATAAATCATACTAAGCCATTCTTAGACTTCCCCTTGGCCCATTCAATACACAACATGATATCCCTTCCACCTTTTTTGTGACACCATTCAATTTCTCCTAATGTTATGAACCCCTAAATTTTGTCTCAATGCCCCTACAATTACACCATTGGCCCCCCTGGGCTAAGGGGTTAAATGCATTAGGGTTTATGGATTGTGATAAGGGAGCCCCTAATCCCCTTATCACAACTATTGAGAGTTCTCCAATCAACTTCAACTTTATGATACAAAATATAAATTGAGAGTAAAAGACAAGGAACTTGGAAAATTGAAAGCAATTGTTGAATAATTAATGGAATGAAAAGCTACCATGGAGATGGGGAAATAAAATGGTGGATTTAATCCAAAACCATCCAACAATGTAAGAATTACATGTGTATACTATTTTAAATTTTTTATATGTTTGACCTATGTTTGACAAATAAGGTTGTGTTTTACCTATGTTTTCTTCTCCTAATGTATCTTCTAGACCCATATATGTTTAGAGTATTAGTGTAATTTTGTTTAGAAGCAAGCCATTCTTAAAGAACGAGGTGGCATTCTCACTAGATGAAAAATGTAGATCCAATTAGAAAATGACCATGGTCAACTTTGTATTGAAGGCACACAAAAGAGGGTCAAAATAGGATGAACCTAGATATGGATAACTTGAAGATTGCACCATTCATGTAGTTGAGGAATGCTTGTGTCAGTTTCAAATAGATCACTTGGAGAAAACTAAGGGAATTTGAATGTTGTTTTGAGCATGTTGTGGACAAAACCTTTTAGAAATATTGTAGAATTGTATGGGATTGTTACCCATACATTTGGTAAGATAATGGACCAGTGCTAAAGGATGATGATAGCTAAAGGGTCAAACTTATATCCTCTTTTTTCTTTTGAGTGGACATGAATTACATTTGGGTCGTGCATGGAGATGATAATTACTTTATTCCTGTGAGCTTAGATGAATTTGTGGACATTATAGGACCATACTATTTCCCTTTGAAAGAAAATATGTCGAGGATATTTGGGGGAAATGTGACTGTCCATAAATGTAAATCATATTGAGGACCTTATGGCTCTTTTCCTTAGACCCTAGTAGCGCTTGGAGGTTTTATTTTGATGGTTTAGTGAACAAAAACCTAATATGACCAAGAAAATTAGTGTTGAACCACATATAGTTTAGGAGGAAAGTTTAGGGGTTCTAGGTGTTAATGGAGTTTATGGGTTTAAGAGTTAGGGGTTAAGGGTAAAGAGTAAGGTATGAGGGTGTTGAGGGCCAAGGGATTGAGGTTTCAAGGGTTTATGGGTTAGAGGTTAACGATTTAGTGGTTAAGGGCTTCTGAGGTTAAAGGTTAAGTACAAAAGGCTTATGGGTCACAAGATTTAGGGGCTAAGTGCTTAAGGGTTATGAGATTTAGGTGTCAACTAGTTAAGGGGTTAGGGGTTTAGGGGATAGGGGTTACAGGTTAAGTGTAATATTTTATGAGGATAAGGGGTGAGGTCTTAGGGTTTTCAAGGATTGTAAGTTAGGGGTTACGGGTTAAGGGGTTATTTTCTTAGGGTTTAAGGGATCAAGGGCTTAAATGGGTTATGAGTTATGAGTGTATGGGTTAAGGGATTATGGCTCTGGGGTTAAGAATATAGGGAATTTAGTTATATGTTAAGGGCTTATGGGTGATGATAATGGGGCCCCTTATCATAATATTGGGGGTTCTGTTATCAACTTCTCTTGTTGTCTTCCCTCTAGCCCCCGTAGACCCTATTTCATTAGGTCCTATGGTCCCTTATGATTCTCTAATGCTACGATTATAGATCTCAGTAAATCATGCTTGAACCTCTCACTTCTACCCATCCATGCTAGCCTTATTTCCCCTTGCCCCTTTAAATACAACAAAATATCCCCTTCTCCCAAAATTCATGAGAATTTAATATTTGGAGGTAATCATTTAACAATCGCCTCTAAAATTTTAATTCTCGTAATTTTGTTTGTGGGGGGGGTTGTCGAAAATTTCCTCCAAAGGTTACATTGTCATGACTTTTAAGGGTTGTTCAAGGATTCTAATTTAGGGGTTAGTTGCTTAGGGTTTAAGGGATAAAGGAGTTAATGGGTTATGCATTATGAGTGTAGGGGTTAAGGGATTATGGCATGTGGGTTAACGGGAGGAATTTAGTTGTTATGGGTTGTGATAATGGGGCTCCTAATCCCCTTAACACAACTATTGGGAGTTCCCCTATCAATTACTCTCATTTCCTTCCCTCTAAGCTCCATAGCCCCTATGCCATGAGGTCCTAAGGTCCCTTCTCATTCTTTAATGCGAGGATTATAGATCTAAGTAAACCATGCTCAAACCTCTCACTTATACCCATTCATGCTACCCTAATGTCCCCTTACCCCTTTCAATACACTAAAAGATCCCAATCCCCAAAACTTCATGAGAATTGAACATTTGGAGGCGATCAATTAACAACCACCTCCAAAGTTCAATTCTAATGACTATTTTTATTTTTTTTGGGTGGGGGGGGAGATTTGTCCAAAATTGCCTCCAAAATTTACATTGTCATGATTTTTAAGGGGTTTTATCAAACAATCCCCCTTAAAATTCACAAGAATTGAAATTTTGGATGTGGTTTTGACACCCTCTGCCCCCCCCCCCCCCCCACCACCAAAAAAAAAAAAAAATTCATGAGGAATTAACTTTTAGAGCTAAGTTTTAAATGGACCGCCTCCAAATGTTCTTCAATTCTTATGAGTTTTTTTTATTAATTAGATTTATTTTTTTTTGGGGATGGGGGGTTGTTTGGGAGGCGGGAAGGTTTCAAAAAATTCCTTCAAAAGTTTATTTCTAATGAATTTAAGGGGCTTGTCAAAAAACTGCCATGAAAAATGTAATTTGGAGCAATAATTTCACTGCCTCCCCAAACAAAGGTCATGAGAAAACACTTTTAAAGGTGGTTGTTAGAAACCCTCTGCCACAAAAAAGTTTATTTTTCATCACTTTCGGGGTGCGTGGGGGTGGGGGGGGTTTAAAAACCACCATGAAAAATTTATTTAAGGGAATTCATTTAAGCCCTACCCCTCTGGGCAAAAAAAAAGTCATGAGAAAACACTTTTAGAGGAAGATGTTAGAAATCCAACCCCCCCCCTAAAGCTCAATTTTCATGACTTTCTGAGGTGGGTTTCAAAATACAACCATGAAAAATATATTTAGGAGCAATAACTTAAAAAATCACTCCAAAATTAAGGAGAAATCACTTTTAGAGGTGGTTGTTAGAAAACCTCCTAAAAAAGTTCAAAATTTCATGACTTTTTGGGGGGGTTTCAAAATCCGCTCCTAAATCCATAAAAACACTTTTAGAGGTGGTTTTGGAAGACCGCCACAAGCCAAACCACCTGTAAAGGCCTTTTTCGTAGTAATTTAGGTGCCAAAACATATCATATTCCAAGTGTTAGTGCATTCTAAGTGCCAAATCTTCCTTTGTTACTTCTCTCCTATTTTCCAATAATTGATCTCAAGTAACTTTAATCTTATACCATGCCAAAACATACCAAGGAATATCAATGCATGCTAGACATGCAAAGACTTTGCAATTGCTAATGTGTGTCAAGGAGTGTTAGACATTCTATGGAGTGGAAAGGCATGTCGAAGAGTGCCAGAGAGTGTCAATGCACACCAAGGAGTATTAGGGAGTACTAGGGAAACACAAGGAAGCACTAGGTTAAAATGCATGGAAATGAATGAATATAAGGGTGTGCTAGGGACTACCAATAAGTTCTAGGTGCGTTAAGGAGGGAGTGATAGGGTATGATAGGTAGTAGTAAGGCATGCTAGGGAATACCAAGGCATGTCAATAAGTGCCAAAGCATGTTATGGAGTTTAAGGGTATGCTAACACATGCCAAATAGTGCCAAGGAATGCTAGGTTCTAAGACATGCTAAGATGTGTAGGGTTCTAGGGTGTCCCAACAAGTGTCAAGGAGTGTCAAGGAAAAAAATGAGAGAAGTAAGCTAGAATGCAAAGAAATGAACACATAAGAGGGTTAATAAGTGAGGGCTTTACCTTCTTCAAAAGGGGCATGCTAGGCACACTTACAATAGGTTCCAATACATACCATGTGTCAATGAATGCAAAGTTCTCATGTATGTCAATGCTTGCCAAGGTCTTTCGGGGCATGCAACCACATGCTAAGGGAGTGCTATGTTTCGCTAGGGCATGCCAACGTGTGCTTGGGAACCTTGGTCATGGAAAGATGTTCTAGGTACAAATGTAGCAACCCAAGTTTTATTTTCCATTTAAATAATCAAGCCAAGGTCATGAGACACGTATTCTAAGCTGAATGGAGGGAAAAACATTATAATGGGAATCACTTGTGGCTTATTATTGGATGTGGAAATAGGTATTGACATTGGCAAAAGAAAAAGACAATAAATGACAATTAATTAAGGAAATAAAGAAAAATAGGAGAAAAGGAAGATGAAGAGACAAGAATATGCATGCAAAGGAAAATTAAGGAAAAGGAAACAAAAGGAGAGAGAGAACATTCTATGCTTCTCGTAGCTACTCTTAGTTACTTTGAATCACTTCTTGGTTACACGAGGAGCATTCGATCATTCTATGCTATTCTGTGTTCTGGGTATATTTTCTTCGCATATTCTGTGTTTTGTGTATCTTTTCTCCGCCTATTCTCTGTTCAGTATTACTTTGCAGGTTAAGAAGCATCAGACAACACCACAGGAAATGATTAGTTCCCCTTTGGAAGAAGCTTAAGTAGAAGCCCTACCAGAATATATGGATTTGGATGAGCCATGACTAATTTCCCTTGTAGAATAAAGGCATAGAAAAGATGTGGACATTCCATATCATTATGCTATAATTTTGTATGATGGCTATCTTAGAAGCAAGGAAAGAAATCAACCGGGCCTAAGTTCTTCATAGTCCGGTATTGGTATTCAAATGAAGGATTTTAGGGTGGCCTCCAGACAAGACAAAGTAGCCACAAAATGAGGTTGCAATAAAGCATAGGGCACTGATCTAAGAAAATAGTGAACAATTAATTAACTCAAGAAAAATCATGCCAATGTTAGAGGCATTTCCCTCCTTAAAATCTTAAATTTTTAATTGCATCATGTTACAAGGTTGAGAATACTTTAATTAATTAAATGGTTCTTTTATTTCACTCTTACACATTGATGAGGGAAATGCTTGTGATGATATTCTAATAATGGATCGTGAAACTTGTGATTATAACCTTTTTTTTCTAAACATAAAAAAATAATTGTATGATTTGGATGTTGTGGATTGTTCATATAGTTAGTAATAAAACATAATAGAGTGCAAATAATTAATGTAGTTTCTTTTGATTGGGTTCTTCACCTTCCTCAAAAGAGAGTGTGGGATGTTAAAGTGAAGATTTTTTTATTTTTTATTTTAGAATTATTGAATTATTTAAGGAACTTGTATGAATCCATACAAATCGATTACAAAGTAGCTTGTAAAGGTAAAAATATTGATTAAGTTTCCTATTCCATTGTCGAGTCATATAAACTGACGTGCGTTAGTTATAAATATTTGTGTGTTTTTTCTTTGTTATTTTCATCCATTCTTCCATTTTTCATGGAAGGGTGTGAGCCATTCTTGGAAATCCATCTGGGCGTCTATTGCATCCTTGCATATTTTACTGAGTGGGGAGTACTCAAGGGCTTGATTGTCTTCCTTAGGGGGTTGAGGGATATAATGAAACTCTAAATATGTAACATTTTCCTATATTTTCTATGCGTGGGGCTTTAAAAGTTCTTAGGGTGGGATGGAAGTGTTATTCTCATGCTAAGTAAGGAGTTTGTGTAGGGTTCATTTTTTCACATGGTATAGATCATCTAAGATCATTTTTTTCTAAATTATCCTTGAGGGTCGTTGGAGTCTTATTAATTTGTAGAAATTTTCTTAGTAATGAGGGTGATTTCTTCTCCTTCTATTACCTTCTATGGGGAATATTGGTGTTGCTTTTTTAATATATATGGGTATGATTTGGAGCTCTCCATCCATAATAATGCTCCATTTAGAGATGATGGGGAGGTCTCCACAAGGGAATTTTTATAAATAAATAATATTACTTTGATGTCCCCATCTATCAGGTTGGGATTTTCTATAGTTTTTATCTTGTTTAGGGTTTCAACCTCGGGGAAATATGTGTCAACATTCATATTACTAGAATATGGTTTGCAACAAGAATCAATTATTTATGGTCCAAAGAATCAAACAAAGTGTAATCATTTCCTAGTTTGATCTTTGATGGGAATTCAATGGAGGATTCAATTTCCACACAAAAAATTAAGCATATGTGGCAGTTTATTTTGCTAAATTTCTTCACTCTTGAAATGGAATTTTCAAGTTAATTTCCAATTACTTTCAAAGAATCAAAACCCCAACATTGGAGAGAGATGTTGGGATGTCTTACTCATTATAAAGCTATGGAGAGAGAGAAATCATAGAGGGGACCAAATATTAGGAATTAGAGTTTCATACACAAGCCAAAATATACCTAAAGCCATGGTCTAGTGCCGCTGATGAGGTCCAAATGTTTCACCAAGTTAAATTTCACTACAATAACCCTATGGTACATGGGTAAGGCATGCCTCCTTTTGAATTTTTGATTTCCAAGTTATCAATATCTAGTTATGAGAATCTACTAACTTTGGTAAAAATCCCATTGAATGTACAAATTAGTTAATGATGATGAAAGAAATCCATCTAGATTGTTGCATATTAATATATTGTTATGGAGGGAATTAAAAATTCTTTGATGAATTGGACACTTTATGAAGGGGAGTGATGATATAACAAACCAACAAGTTTCCCCATTAATAGGGTGCCTTGAATGATGTGTAAGACTAAAGCTATGGTTTGGAAACCCAAAGGAGTTAAGGTGCTAGCTTTGACTAAGGGTATCAAAGTCTAGAGGTAGCAAGCATAGAGGACGATATAACAAACCAAAAAGATTCCCCATTGATCTAAAAAAACCAACAAGTTAACATAGGGAGGGATGATATAAAAAACCAACAAGTTTTCCCATTGATAGGGTGTTCTTGAATAATGTGTAAGACTAACTTTATGGGTTGGAAACCCAAAGGATTTGATGTGTTAGCATTCACTAAGGGGTATCAAAGTATAGAGGTAGTAAGCATAGAGGATGATATCATTTTTGTAGGCATGAAGAGAGATATGGATGGGACAACCTCAATATTTGTAAATTTGAAGGGGACTAGAGGAAATTTGACAATAGAGGCTAAAGGAACTTGGAATGTTAGCATTTAATCTATTACTAGAAAAAAAGTAGTCGAAACACCTTGAGGTGTGCGAGGGTTGAAACCCTTATTTCTACAATAACATTTCTCTCATCGTTATCACTAAGATTACTTTAATTATATTTCTAGATAGTTGACATACATTGGGATAGCATTGGGTTATTTATTGCAAGAACAAAATTTACTCTGTATGTATTCATTTGAACTAAAATTTCATCAAAGTGTATCTATATGTGAATTTTTTGTTATGTCATGAAATTGGTCGAATGATATTACCTAGATTAGACACATCTTAACTAAAATAGTTCTGTCTATTTCATTAACCTTATATGTTTGATATAAAAAAAGATGTATAAGTGAAAATAAATTATTACAACTAAATAAAATTTTCAATATAATTAACAATAAATTTGAATAATAATTAATTAACAACTATTATTATTATTATTATTTTACTTAATCATGATAAGTTATTAATTAGATGCTTTGGATGTAAAATAACATGCAAGGACACATAAATGACACAATAAGGATGCAAGGGAATAAACTATTATGAAAGGGGGACATAAGAACTCAAACTAAGACACAAATTGAGGTGCGTGGATGTAAAACTTACAGAATTTGAGTCTCAAGATGAAAATCATGACATAAGGATTAATATGAGATGAGAATATTGATACAATGATAAAAATAACACCGTAATTTTGGATAAGATGCAAATAAAGCCACGTGAATGTTAACACAAGTACAAAAATAATACCTCAATTTTGATAGGATGCAAACAAAACCTCACTTTTAGATAAAAGCATGCAAATAGTTCCCCCACCAAACTGTAGTAAGGAATCATCCCCAAAGATCTCGGAAGAGCGGATGTGCCAAACTGAATACCTCTGAAGCTACGGCATAACACCTGCAAGATACCAATCTTGAGTGAATTAAATACCCGACTTCGATCTTTTCTCTGAAAATCATGTAAGCAGTAATTAACAAACCCTAAGTTTACGTCTCGTTCCCCTTCAAGTTTACCTACTACAGTATCGGCGTGAATATGATCTCCACGGGACATACGCTATAAATATAGACACAAAGCATCTTAGGGACACAAAGTGTGATACTATATGCAGATGCACATTAAGACAAAGTTCATAAAAAGAAACACAAATATGGCACATAAAAACATGAATGAGATATAAAATGAAATGATTTAAAATGTATTACTTTTTACCACCTAGAAAAGCTTAGAAAATTTAAATAAGAAAATTTTAATGATACACGTAGTTTTACATTACTATATAGAAAGCTTTGTATTTATTGAATTCAAATCTTCAAATTAAAATAACAAATAAATAAAATGATCACATTACTTTTATAATTAATTTAATTTAGAAAATATAATTATATTGAAAAAAATATTACAACAAAGTGTTATATTAAAAAAAAAACAAAGGATGAGATATTCTAACAACAAAAACCAGATTATCAATAAATTAATAAAAGGAAGTGAATCTCATATATTAAACTTTATAAATTAAAATTTAAAGTGAGTTTGCAAATATTATACATGAGAGTAATTTAAAATTTTATTTTCCACCAATGTATGATATTGATATAGATAAAATTAGTTTATTTAAGACAGATAATGATCATAAAAACTATAAAAATATTAAAAAAAATTATAAAAATATGAATCACTATTTAAAAAGAAGTTTAAAAAAAAAGTTAAAAAAAACTAAATGAATCATTATTTCTTATACATGATTGATGTTTTAAGTTTTTATCAAAATGTGAGAAAGGGAAAACATTTTTTATCAAAAAATCATTTAGTTTTTGTTATCATTGTTAATTAAGTTTTTTATTTTCTGAGTAAAATTTTAAAAATAAATCATTTATAAGATTTAAAGAATCATTTTTTATATTTGTAAATGAAATTTATAATAAATTTGTTGATATAAAATAATTCTTAATTTAGGGGATTTAAATCAAGAACCCACTTATAAGAAGTAATACCTAAAAACAGTAACAATAGTTGATTCATCTAAATTTTTGGACTATAAAAAAAAATATATTGCTTTTTCATATTTGTAAATGGCATTCACAATAAATTTGTTGATATAAAATAATGCTTAATTTAGGGGATTCAAATCAAGAACCCATTGTTTGATCTAAATTTTTGGACTATGAAAACTTCTTATTTAAGAAGGAAAAATAATTAATTATATTTTAAAAGGAATTCTTATTTAAGAATGAAAAATAATAATTTAAATAATAGGAAAAAGTTAAAATAATACTAAATCCACTCAATTTAAAAAAAATTACAATATCTTATACACTAAATAATTTAATATTATTTCTTAAACATACTTAAAGGGTAATCCATATCATAAAAGTTGAAATACATATTAAAACAAAGAATTTCTATAGCACCCAAAAACTTTAGAGAACTTAATATTTATATTGATACATATACAAAATTGAGAGATACAAAAATTACTACTTATATTAAAGAAAGTCTTGCAAAATTCAAGAAGATTAGAAACCCGATATTTGATAAAAACTCCAACACTAATTCTTCTTGCAAAACCAGTAATTTGGAAAATATCTTAGTAGATTGAGCTCTAGATACACGGAATTTCGAATAATGATCTTGAACATTCCTTTTATAACACACTAGGAAGGATTTGGAAACCCTGTTAAAAACTCAACATTGTCCATACAACTTGAGAAGACAAAAAGTAAACATGACTTTGACAACACAACTAGATAGTCACATGCCAACTATCATGGTATTATTATATAACACCCACCTACTTCACTTTGCTCAACTAGTAGGAGGTATCATGTCATTTGGATCATCTTCTTCTAGATCTGAGCCATATTCCATGATATGATAAGAGAAACATCTTTCAAAAGGACTCTCTCTTAAGCACTTAACAAATATTTCTTCAGATATGGGGTAGCTGGAAAAAGTGGATTTTATTTGGAATCTTGGTTCTTCATGATTTGATTTCTGATCAAGTGAAGATACTTTGATACTTTCCAATGTAATAGCAAACTTGAAGCATAAGTTAAATCGTGCAGCATCTTTCAAATCTGATTGAAGAACTATGATTAAATCTGCATCTTTGAGGCTTTCATCAGTGCAAGGAACATATTTGGCAATAAATATTTCAAATAAAGAACTCCATGGATTGTTCATCAAAAGGCTACAATCAAAGCCAATAATGACTTCTTTATGAAACTTAAGAAAATTTAATAAAGAAGACCAATCATCTATATGTGCCCTGTAGAATTCCAAATAAACCCTTCCATTGTCACTTTTATCTATGTAGGTGGTGCAATATCCTTTGCTTCTCCATTCTTCTGTGTTATCATATGAATTGGATTGATAAGCCCATTTTTCAAGTATTTTTTCTTGAATTTCTGTTGGACATGTCTTTATTCTGCAAGTAAGACCCAAAATATCTGGATTCTCTTGCTCTCTTGATTCTTTCTTGCTTGTTACCATTTTCACTAGCTTGATTGGCACTTGAAATTCCCTAATTAAGAAATAAATAAGAGCTTGCTTGCTACCATTTTCACTATCTTGATTGGCACCTGAAATTCCCTGACTAAGAAATCAATAAAAACATTGTTATTACCTGCTCTATAATCAAACTCAATATCAATTTTTTCTAACCATATATTCCATCTTATCAATTTGTTGTTTTCTATATCTTTTATACTTTTAGACGTGAAAAATCCATGCACATCCATTTTCATTATGAATTTTTCCAGAACAACAAAAAAAACTAAATATTTTTAATGTTTCAAAAAAAACTAAATTCCTTAAATTCTTAAGTAATTAACTTTGTAAAAACTACTTTAAAAAAAACCTCATCACTTCATCCAAATATGTGATCTTTTTTCCTGCACACATACTCAGGATATTGAGGTTTGACAAGAGAATGTTACGTGATAACACGTCTAGTCAGACGCGTGATGTCTATTCAGATATGTTGAGGTTTCATCAAGAGACTCTTACGTGATCACACGTGTAGTCAGACACATGATGTCTATTCAGAAAATATCGTACTTCAGGTCATAGGAATACATATTAATAGAGGTTTAAACTAAACAGAGAATGCCTATAAATTGCCAAGTTGCAAGGACACCCACTCTTTATTATCAGAAACTAGAAAATGAAAAAGAGAACACAAAATAGGAATGTAATGATATTGAGGGTTCCGGGTTATGTTACAGCCAAGACACCAAATTGGAAAATATTAACATGAACACACATCTCCTTGTCCAAGGTATAATATGCATTTAAAATCAATCAGTAACGTACAAATATAATGTTGAGATGAGAATGAGATGAGAATAGGATCAAGAAGATGCTAATAGCATAACATAGGATAGGTCTCTCGTACCATCTGTAATGGTATAAACTAAGAAAAGAACATGACATAAACTATTTTGATATTACAGGCAGATTAAGCAACAAAGCATCACAATAGTCAAATGAAAGGCTCTACACTATTTCACGCTAATAGAACAAACTACATTTTAAAATCATTATGCTTGAGATGGACATCTGTAGAAATATAAAGTCAGGAAAAACAGATTACATAAGACATTTGATGTTATATAAGAAATTTAAGTAACAGAGCATCACAATAGTCAAACACTATAAACTATTCCAGATTAACATAGCCAAACACTATAAACTATAAACTATTCCACATTAACATAGTCAAACACTATAAACTATTCAAGATTAACAGACTAAAAAAAACATATTACATAAGACATTTGATGTTATATAAGAAATTTTAGTCAAAAAACTATTCCAGATTAAGAGACTATGAAAAACAGATTACATAAGACATTTGATGTTATATAAGAAATTTAAGCAACAGAGCATCACAATAGTCAAACACTATAAACTATTCCAGATTAACATAGCCAAACACTATAAACTATAAACTATTCCATATTAACATAGTCAAACACTATAAACTATTCCAGATTAACAGAACAATCAACATTTTATTAAATCATTATCCCTGCAATGAGAATGTCTCATTGCAACTAGCATAACCCAGGTTTCTTCTACTCCCAAAAGAAAGAAAAGCAATAGAAGTGTTACTTACTCTCTTGGGTTCCATTTAACTGTACATACAATTGATTGGTTGAATCATTGATGATGTCCACTTTAAATCATTGATCATATGTCCCAGTGAAATGCACTTTCCAATCACTCAATGCACAACCAACTTCATATGATATGAGCCTTCAGTACAAAAATGTTATCAATCCCCAAGAATTGCATAAGTTTTAGGTTAAGGTACCACATCATTTTAATATACTATTACGCTAACCCATAATATATATCCATTGAACCAGGCAAAAGGCCAAAAAAAATATTAATGAACTAAAGCCATTTTGCATAATATAGTTTCCGTAAATTTTATTATTTTATCTTTTTTCAATTCATATCTATAATAATTTATTTGTAAAAATTACTATAATATAATATGATAGAATAAATGCAAACCTTGTGAAAACAAATGACATCATATGAAGTTGGTTGTGCATCGCTTGACTGGAAAAATCGTGTCATTAAGCAGTAGGAAGAATGCCCGTAAAATGGAGACCATTTATGGAATTCAAAGAACCTCAATACAGTAAGTCAGACTTTCATTGTTTTTCTTTTGGGTTTATTAGAGACATGGATTAGTCAAATATGAGAAATTCCCCATATGATAGATAATAATTAGTAAAATCTAGATTAGTAATATATTGGTATCTACAATATATTTTGGAAAGGTGATTATTCCAGTTTTCTTATCACCTGAAAAGTAGCCCATTTCTTGCTACATTTTTGTTCACATTCCTATCTTGACACCACAATTGTACATTACCAATCAAATTTATAATATATACTGAGAGAAGAGAAAGGGTTTCATTTAGATTCCCTGAAACCTTCTAGGCCAATTTATAATTTCATTACTACTTCCCATTTTGTTTCCCTTTTCCCATTCCAGTAACCTAGAATGAATGTCTTCGCAACTTAGCAAATTCCACATACACGGTTTGGTTTTACCTTCTCTCAATATGACATTAATGTGAGATTCATGTAGTCCATGCTACCAGAAGATATGACATCAATGTGAGATTCATGTAGTTTATTCTACATATGACATCAATGTGAGATTCATGTAGTCTATTCTACCAGAAGCTTCAGCAAAAGACTTGTTTCTAGTTTAGCTTATGTTCTCATTTCCATTTCCTTCTTGACAATTTATTACAAGATTATTGATTGATTTTATCTATAATATATTTTGGAAAGGTACTCTGTTTAGATTTCTTATCCCCTGAAACCAAAAGCCCCCCTTTTTGTTACTCTGGTTCCCATTCCTATCTTGACAGTACACTTGTACATTACTAATATATAAGCTGAGAGATCAGAAGTGAGTTCATTTAAATTTGCTGAAACCCTCTGGAACCTCTTCCATTTTTCTGTTAAGATGGTCCAGAGTCCTGTAACCAATTTATAGTTCTGTTAGTTCTGTTCCTATTTGCCTCTGATTTCCTTTTCCCATTTCAGTTACTTAGTATAGATATCCTTATGTTCTTTTAGGTTTTAGTCTCTAAATCTCTTCCATTAGATCCTTTATTCAACCTTCAAGTTGGCTCTCTGATCTGCGGCATCATAGGATATGGAGACTTGCACTAAATATTTTTTATTTCTTTCTTTAGTGTGCTGTAAATCTGTGGTTAACATTATGTTTTGATTCGTGCCCTTTATGGTTTTAAATGTTTTGTTCTTTAGATCTCTTCAACATAATCCTGTGTATCTTTGATCTCTATATTGGCTGCCTCATCTGTTGTATCACAACATATTGAAGTTTCACAAGAGACTCTTATCTGAACACATTTCTAGTCAGAAAATCTGTTTATAGCATGTATTCATAACGTATTCAACTTACAACTTCAGTGTATTATTTATAATCGGAAGTTTATGAAGGTATTTAGATTTCAAAGAACGTACTAGGGTTTGATGCCTTTTCTAGGGCTGCAAAAATAGAACATATTTTAAAGTGGATCCACTGGCTCATTCTACAGTGGATTCATCGACTCTTTTCCTAAGCATTACGCGCTGCTATTAGATATCAACAGGGATAGCCTACTTTCCTCTTTTCCTAAGCATTACACGCTGCTATTAGATATCAACAGGGATAGCCTACTTTCCTTTCGAATGTGTTGTACTGTTCCTTCCCAGCAGTATGGTGGTGAAAAAGAGCACATCAGTATGGTGGTGAAAAAGAGCACATGATAAGGGGGAGCGAGATTTTTAATTTTTAATTCTTTTTGCTTTTAGGGATTTTGGGATTTTTTTTTTCTGTTTTTTTTCTATAGAAGAGGAAATTTTGGATTTATAGGGATGTAAAGGAATTTTGGATTTATATTAATGAGGATAATTATTTGCTTAAAAAAAATATCAACTATAAAAGTAGGGTTAGGGTTAGGGTTAGGAATTTTTCTTTCTTTTCAATAGAAAAGGGAATTTTGGGTTTACAGTGCTGGAACGGAATTTTGGATTAACAATGATGCAAATAATTATGTTCTTAAAAAAAATATCTACTATAAAATTAGGGTTAGGGCTATGATATTACTATTACTATTCATGTTCTATTATAAGCAAAAAAATCATCCATAAAACCATATTTTAACCATCAAAAGTGCATATTGTGTAAAACAACAAAAAAAATCAAATATACTTACATAATCACAAATAGAAATCAACTAATAAAACACAAAATCAAAATTTTTATTTAAATTGATTTTTAAAGAATTTGAAGAGAAGTCTATAAAAAACATGCAAATCAACAAAAAAAGAATAACTTGCAGGAACTTACCTGAAACCATGATCCTGTCATCTTCTTATCAGGACTCTATATTGTGGCTCCATTTTACCCAAAATCGCATCTTTACCCAAATATTCCACATACACAGAGTGTTTCTTCTTGCATTCCTTGTATCCCTCTCCTTATCCCTCTACTACAACAAAGGGTCTTTTATAATTTCTTGCTCCTCTTACCCATTTAAAAGAAGCCTCATTCCGGCTAAAGCCATCTTCTACCCAAAGTTTTAGCCATCTTCTACCCAAAGTTTCTTGTCATCTTCTTATCAGAGCTATACACTATTGCTGCATCTTTACCCAAACATTCCACATCGCTGCATTTTACCCAAATATTCCACATACACACAATACTTCTTCTTGCATTCCTTGTATGGCTCCTCCTATCCCTCTACTAGAACAAAGTCGTCCCCTTTTATAATTTCTTTCCCAAATATTCCACATACACACAATACTTCTTCTTGCATTCCTTGTATGGCTCCTCCTATCCCTCTACTAGAACAAAGTCGTGCCCTTTTATAATTTCTTTCTTTCTTTTTCTCGCTTAAAAGAATCCTGAATTCTCACTCCCGCTCATCAGAATCCTCATTCTAGGTTAAAAGAAGTTAAATTTGACTATTTTCCGCTTAAAAGAATCCTCATTCCCGCTCAAAAGAATCTTCATTCCCGCTCATAAGTATCCTCATTAAATTTGATTATTTTCTAGCTTAAAAGAATCCTCATTCCCCCTCATAAGTATCCTCACAGCACTTCTTCTCGCATTCCTTGTATGGCTTTTCCTATCCCTTTACTAGAACAAAGTTGTGCCCTTTTATAATTTCTTTTTTTCTTTTTCTCGCTTAAAAGAATCCTCATTCCCGCTCATAAGAATCCTCATTCTGGGTTAAATGAAGTTAACTTTGATTATTTTTCAGCTTAAAAGAATCATCATTCCCACTCAAAAGAATCTCCATTCCCGCTCATAAGTATCCTCGTTAAATTTGATTATTTTCTGTCTTAAAAGACTCCTCATTCTCACTCATAAGTATCCTTGTTAAATTTGATTATTTTCCGGCTTAAAGAATCCCCATTCTCGCTCATAAGTATCCTCATTAAATTTGATTATTTTCCGGCTTAAAGAATCCTCATTCCCACTCATAAGTATCCTCATTAAATTTGATTATTTTTCGGCTTAAAAGAATCCTCATTCACACTCATAAGTATCCTCGTTAAATTTGATTATTTTCCGGCTTAAAAGAATCCTCATTCTGACTCATAAATATCCTCATTCATATTTAAATGAAATGAAATTTAATTATTTTCCCATTAAAAAAAAACTTCATTCCCACTCATAAAAATCTTCATTCAAACTTAAATAAAATATAATTTAATCATAAATATTAAAAAAATAAATAAATAAAAATAATAATTTAATCATAAATATTAAAAAAATAAATAAATAAAAAATGAGGTAACATTCCTGAATTTAGCTATAAAAAAATTAATTAATAATATTAAAAAATAAAATACACGTAAATTTAAAATTACCATACAAATAAATAAGAAAATTTATTATAATAACTATATCAGAATTATTTTAAAATAAATATTTTAAAATGATTAGATTTTTAATGTGCAAAACTTAAATGAAATAATAAATTAAATAACATCGGAAAATAACTAAATTTAATTAAATGCAGATTTTATATTAAATATTTTAAATATTTATTTTTTAAATTTTATTAAAAATTAATAATTTTTATTGTATTTATTTAAAAAATATAGTTTTAATATTATAAAATATATTAAAGAAAAATTTATTTGAAATTTCAAATACTTTAGGATATGTTCCGAAAGGTAAGGAATTTGGCGACACAGCGAATTTCTTCCTAGAAAAGAAAGAAAGACTAACTAACTGATTTTTACATCAATTAATGAAAAAGTCGAGAGAAAATGCAGGTTGGGTTTTTAGAATAACTAAATTTACTTTAATTATAATCTTGAGAGAAGGTCTATGAGGTCGTATAACCCTGTATATTTCACAAAATTTTGTTAATAAAAAATTTAATATACTTCAATTAAGTTGGGCTTTAAGAGCACGTGTTTGTCTATCCAAGATTTTCTAGACTTAATATATTTTATTTATTTTATTTTTATTAATAGATAAATTTATTTAAAATAATAATAATAAATCTATTTTTCCATTTTTATATATAGATAATTATTTTAATCATTATAATACTATAATCCACCTAAAATTATTCATTTTTGAAGCCCCAACACACACATATAATATCCCTCATTTTCAAACCTTTCACAAATTAAATTCAATTTTATCAGCTTCCCAAACATTATAGGGAAGCATTGGTCCTTTGGAAATGATTCTTGATAATGAAGAGCCAAAACATATAAAATGTGTGATTTGTAATTGTATATTTAATGGTAATCATTTGACACGTGGTAATCAAAACTCCTCCAAATGAAACTCAATTGAGAATGTTGATTTGTTACATTAAAAATCCAATAGAAGGATTCAAAAGTGTAAGGTTCTACTACTCCTTAAGAGGGCTAAACATTATCGTGGCTTCTATGCCTAACATTGCTAGCAACCTAGCTTTTGGAACTCTTTGGAAAAATGGTTGGCAAGAGGGGTGAGGAAACTTGCAATGCCCCTTAAGTTTTGCATCCACTTAATTGTTTAATGACTCAATTAATATGCCAAGAGAAGTGCCAAAGCCAAATGAACATAAATTTGTATATGTTCCTTAGGACTATTGGACATGCTACTCAAACATTCTTGAGGGCTTTAACCTTCATTAAGCTTGATAGGATGGGATGGACCATAGTGCATGTCTTTATGTTTGGGAATTGGCAAAATACCTAAATATATTTGTATAGCCCATGAACGAGAGATTTGATTTCTTGTCATGTCTTGTCTAACTAGAGTCGTATTCCTATGTTTGGAAAGAAATGTCACCAATGGACTCTTTAAGACTCGAGTGTAGTTCATTTTTGGTCTTCTATTATAGTGTTATGGACATTTAATTGGGGGGTGGGAATTGGCAGAATGCCTTATGGCCACAAGCATCACTAGAAAGAATATTTTACACCTCATCCTATTGGGTGTGTTAATATTTTACCTTGAAGGAAAGGAAGGAAATTTATTTTCCATAGAATCAGAAAAACAATAAACAATCATGTGGAAGCCTTGGCCCTTTGGAAATGACTCTTGATAGTGAAGAGTCAAAACATATGAAATGTTTGATTCGTAATAGTGTATTTAGATATCATCATTTGACATATGGTAAACAAAACTCTTCAAAAGGAAACTCAGTTGAGAATGTTGATTTGTTATATTCAAAATCTAATAGAAGGATTCAAAAGTGTAAGATTCTATCAATCCTTAAGAGGGATAAACATTATGGTGGATTATATGCCCAACATGACTAAAAACCCAGCTTTTAGAACCCTTTGGAAAAATGGTTGGCAAGGAGGGTGAGGAAATTTGCAATGCCCCTTAAGTTTTTCATCCACTTAATTGTTTAATGACTCAATTAATATGCCAAGAGAAGTTCCCAAGCCACATGAACATAAATTTGTGTATGTTCCTTGAGAGGGTGAGATAATGTTATTTGAGCATACTGCTCATTTTATTGATTTCTACACAGAGCACAGCATCCATTGTGAGGATGTCGATTGTAGGTTGCTCATTCTCATGTTTGAAGGGCACGTAAGGTAATGGTGTCACACATTTTCAAATGCCTCCATACACTCTTTCAAACATATTGTCACATATTTGTTTCGCGCTTTTGATATGTATGATCATAAACATCAGTGCAAGAAAATTTTCGAATTGTGAAAATCACCTAATGAATCATTGCGCCATTTTCACAATTGTTTCATACATTTGTGTTTTGAATTTCTGAAAGATGAAGTTGATTGGAAGTTCTTGACATGAATATTTCAATATCTTGTTCACATTTCAGAAAATACATATGAACTTGCATCTTTTGAACCTCTCCTAACGTACCTCTATGTTAAAGCTTCTCAATCTGTGACAAACAAGGCTTTTTTTTCCAAGTGACCCTTCGTGCTCTTCTCATTAAACAACTCTAGTTCTGTAGTTTGAGGCAGGATTGATCTACCACCATCTTTCCCGCCTCACAGACCTATAATTTCAATGCAGGTTTCGACTGTTAGTTCGATGGTTGTGATGGAGTGTTATCTCCTTGTCCTTTGTCCTTTGATCCCTCTGATCCTACTGATTATGATGTGTTGTGTTCAACTATTTCGAATCTATTTTTTAATGTTCATGAGGATCAAGTTCTAGATGGAGTTGGTGTTGAAAAACCAACCCACAGTATCAATTTCGATGAGCATGCATGGGAATCTAAACATGAATCTGTGGTGGAGGATGACCTCCTTCTAATCCATCGATCTTTGATAATACATCTTATGATTAATTGGAACTTCCCTAAGCTATCAAGGTACTTCAACCTGAGATGATGGTTATGTTAGGTTCTCATAGTCTTGAGGTCAGTTCCACTTCCTATCAAAAATGTGTTAAATCTTTCCAAGCTCCTCATTACTCTCTCCTACACATTGGAAATCAATCTATTTTACAATTTTCGCATCCCCCATCTGTATCAGATGATCCTATTGCTTAGTCATTTTAGGAGTCATACATGGCAAGCACAGTAGCAAAGAGAACATTTTCTTCTTTATTCATGTTCGCTCTCCTTTCAAGTTTATTCCTGCATGTATTTGATTCACAGTTTGTTTAAACACTATGGTACACCTGCAAAGTGTATTTCATGCACTTCTCATTTTTACTTTTCTACATGTTCATTCAAACTTCGAACATTTTGGTTTGTATTGTCTTATATTTCTTGTTTGTTCTTATACTTGTATATCTTTCTTGACATGCATTCCCTCGCCTATATAGGCCAACCAATGCATCGACTGTGACATTAGAAGTGTTGCTTTACGTAAGTTTGGCCTACGCTCTGTTTAGGTTAGGAGTAGTAGTTTTTCTTTTCTTTGTTGTTTCCTTTGATTTTCTTCACTTTGTTTCTCTTTCGCTCCACTTCTTTCCTTTAGTTTGTTTTCTTTTCATTTATAAGTTAGTTTTCGCATGAGACCATGTTTGTCTTCTTAGACAAGCTTAGTGAAATCCAAGAGGAAGTTGTACTGCTATCAACACTTGGTTATCTATTTATCTCTTCTCTTTATGTTAATATTACATTTCCTTTAGTTGATGATACTATGATGGAAAATACATTCATTTTAGAGAGAGTCATAGTGAAATCAAGATGCTTGCACTCTTAACTAGTACCACCTATTTTAGTCGGTCTTCTATTTTCAGTTAATCCTAGTCAACCAAGTCAAATAGAGTAAGGAGAGGAGGAAAACCTTAACAAGTATGTCAGAGCTATACATAAACATCCTTCTCTGAAGGGAAAACCTTTTCTGCTCTCAGTAAGTCAAGATCCCTCTTCTGCCCCATGAGATAAATAAGTTCCTATGCATAGTTCTTTGAACAAATAGAAAGGAAAAAATGAAAAATGAAATAAAGGGCGAAATAAGAGAAAGGATTCCTACTCAGAGAGGTGAAGCAAGAAACTTCGTCAGGGTACTATCCAGGCTCACTGGCAGCGGAGAAATGCTTCTGTTCCTAAAGTGACTACGTCCGGGTACTGTCCAGGCCTGTTGGCACCACAACAAGACCATAGATGAAAACTAAGACTTTGACAATCTATTTACTTGTACACTTATATACTCCTCATACCCAATCAAAACAACTCATCCTGACTTGCCTTGGTATGTGTGTTGCTGATGAAGAGAATGGTAGGGACTATATCTTTAACTCAAGCTAAGTGAAGAAGATGTGATAATCAATTAGCTGAACAATATTTCCAGAATAGCTAGAACTTTTTTTCATGAGACAAGATCCATTCAGAGAGTTGGAGTTCTACCACTGTGTCACCAATGTTGTAATGGCTACAACCACCCTCCAAAATTTTTCCTATGCTTCAATTTTGGAGCCTTCCTTCTTATCCACATGAGCTAATCTTGCACTAATTTAGGTATTCATGCTTCGACTGAGAATTATCTTTTTAATTTTGGTTTATTTGACTTGTTTTCACACACTTAGCTAATCTTTCTAACTAACAAGTTGATCTCGCAACTTGGTCTCACATCAGTTCTGGGGTTGCCTCCAGAAACTGTGCAATCCTTAAGGGCAAGCTACCTTGATGATGGGAAATTTTCAGTCCCGACTGGTAGTTAGCCATGAGCTAAAAAAGTGTACAGCCATCGAAGGCAATCCAACATTGAACCCAGAAACTATGCAATCCATCGTTAAGCTGAGAAAATGCACAATGCACTAAGCCGAAAAGTTACCCAGTTCCCTGAAACTGCACAGTCATTCCTAGTAGTGTGTCACGAGTTTCCCCAAAAGAATAAAAAATAAAAATCAAAAATAAAATCAAAAATCAAAAATAAAAAAATCAAAAAGCTAAAAAAGAAAAAAACATCCCTAAAAAATAGGGATATATTTTTAGCATCTTGAAGGAGGAATTTTCGTTATTTTTATAAACTTCTGCCAAGTGTCGTTTTTTCCTTGACTTTCGGAATGTGTGTCATAAACCCTAATTCCCTCAAATCTATTTAATAGATGCTTCTAGAGCTCATTTTCACATTTGATCTTGGATCTCTAGCATTCTCAAGGAGATCAAGGAACCTTCGGTGCGATCATCATCGCTTTTCTGGGTGAGTTTCACTTTTGTCATCTTTTGCCTCTTTTTCTATTGTTTTTTGTCATTTTTCTTGTGTGAGCATTGTTTCACTTATTTCTCTTCATATTTTTTGGTGTTTCAACTTGTTTTAACTTGTAGAAGTGTTGTTTTAATTTTTAGATTAGCTTTTACAAGTGTTAAATTGGTTTTCCTGTTTCTTCACCAATGGTCGTGGTTGCTGTGACACCCCTCACATATTTGATTTTCCTTCAGTTTGATTAATTTATGTCCTTGATCTACATGGATTTACTCGTACTTAGTCAGATTTGCACTTAGTCTCACACTATCTATCAGATATGCTTGTTTTCAACACTTCCCTTGGGCATATTTTCACTTTCCTTGGCCAATTTTCGCTTTTCTTGGCTAGGCACTGCGCAATCCTAAGGGTCAAGCCATAAGCTTGGCCTTTGGAATTATGTAGTGCAAAGTACAAGTTGGTTCCAACTACGTACTGTGAAGTTCCACTAGTTGGCCTTTCACCTTAGCCATTGCACAGGCTCTCCCAAACCATTGTCGAGGTTGAACTGCACATTGTGTAGTTCCAAGCCACAAGCTTCAACTTTGGTTGTTGGGAATGCATAGTTTGTAGTTCCCATAGGTAGCCAATCCCTCTTGTCAATGAGAATTGTGCAATCCTCCCCATCAGATTCTAATTTTGCATCTTGAACATGCCTTGTAAGTAGATTTTCTTAAGACTAATATTTGCTTTCCAAGTGTCTTTTATGTCTAACATGATCTTGTCATTTTAGCAGGGACTTCACAGGCTGCTCCACAGATGATAGTAACTCCAGAAGAAACATCAACAGAAGGCAACAATCCCATGAAGGACAAGGGAAAGAGGAAGATTGTCGACAATCCATAGGGAGAAAAAAGTTGCAAGATGAAATAAGATCCTATTATCATGAAAGAATATTTGGCAGCAGAAGAAAAGAGGAAGAACAAGATACAAAGGGTGGAGCGGAGGAAAAGAGAAAAGCAAAGCTTGCATGAAGCAAAACTGAAGTTGCAGAAGATAAAGCAAAAGTTAAAGGAAGAATAGGAGTTGAGGAGGAGAGAATGAGAAGAGAAGTAGAAGAAGGAAGAAGAACAAAGGAAAGGTGTAACGACAGAGGAAACAATGTCGATAGAGGTTGAAGAGCAGGAACAAAACCAACCAACAACTGAGGAGAAAGGTGAACATATGTAGGATCAAGAGATTTCTCAACATATTGAGCACTTGATTGAAATGATAGACATGGAGATGGAATAGGAGCCATAGAATAAATATTTTGATCTAATGTTGAGCACAACACAAGTCATGACTCAGTCT
>APFE031193260.1:0-10210 GCA_000404065.3 Pinus taeda | reverse complement strand
ATTATATTTATTATTAAAAATGAAATCAAATTTCTTATTAAATTTAATAGAGGTTGACCATGGACAAAGCCCCAAGGGATAGCTCAGTTGTTCGGTTCCTATTAATAAAGGTTGCTCAAATTCTTGTTGCTAAGTACCTCACCTATTGGGAGGTCACAAGGTCAAATTTACTTGATGCCCTTGGGGCTAGGCCTTGGTAGTTTGGGTGATTGGTAAACCCCCATTCTGATTGATCTACCACATTAGAAAAAAGAGGTTGACCATGAACAACCATATTCGTTATGTTAAATTAAAGTTCCTAATTTATTTATTCACTGGAGTTTTATAGTTTAATTATTTTTTGTTTTGAAATTTTTTGGACATATTTCTAATCAAATTTTTTCAAAATGTAAAATGCATTTTTAATAACAATAGATCTATCTTTTTTTAATTATTTCAACGTAAAACCTTGAAAAAAATTAAAACAATAAAAATAATTAAAATAAAATTTACCATAGAAAATATTTATAATTAACATAGTTACTAATTGCAGATAAATATCATGAAAAATTAAAAAATAAATTGAAAACCTAAATTATAATATAATATATAATATAATATATATATATATATATAATATATATATATAATATATTTCGTGTTTTTCAAGGGTTTTCTGGTTTTCTAAGTTGTTTTTGGGCTTCAAAGATTTTCTTGGTGGTTTTTTTGTGGTTTTCAAGGGTTTTCTTGGTGATTTTTTGTGGTTTTCACGGTGACTTTTAGGATTATTTTTTTAGTTTTCTTGTGCAAGTTTCTTTTTGATAGGAAACATAGCTCGTCTTGCTAAGTGGTTGTCAGGTTGATGGGTAACTGATATTCTCATTTTTAATTTATTAAAACTTATATTTAATCTTTACATGAATATTTTTAGTAGTTATGAGGATGGAGCATTTAGATATGCCTCAAAAGTAATTATAACCTATGCTTTACATTTAATTTAAAAATGTTATAAAATAATTAAAGATTTAAATATATTGTTAAAAATATTTTGATTTTGAATAAGTTATGGGTTTTTGGGCATGTGGTATCCATTAAACTTTGGTTATTGAAACAAAATATTTAAAATTCTAGATCCATAACCATTAATAATCAAAAAACCTATATAATACTATTCTATGTATATATATTTTAATATATATGTATATATATTTTCATTTATCTAAAATTTTTTTCCTAATTTTATTAATAAAATAGATTTCGCTAATGTATATATTATGTACTTTTTATTTTTTAATTAATAAAAAATTGACATTTAATTATTATTATTAGATTATTACAATATTTATATTGGAGCACAATTTTCCAATAATTTCTACCATTACAATTTTTTACTTATACTACATTTACCTAACATGTGCATACCCTACAATTATAAATATATATTTTATAAATTAAAACAAATATCAAAATTAACAATGTTTAAGTCTTTTCTTCATTTTAATTTATCAACTTATTAAATAAGTTTTTATAAAAACTAATATTTCACTTATTATAATATTTAAAAAATAAAAGACTACATATTCACATTTATTTTCAAAACAACCACTATAAACCTTATAAATGTCATATATAAATTTTTTAAATTATTGTTTAGACTTATCTTCCACTTAATTAATTTTTAAATATAAATCTGAACCACGTTTATTTTTTAACCATCACTATACACCTTATAAATATAATACATAATTTTTTTTTTTTATCACTTAACATATTTTCCACTTCATTAATTTTTCAATATAAATTTGAACAAAGGGAACCTTGAAAACTTAAATATGAATCTGAACATCGCGAACTTCAAATCTCACCACTTCCATCTTAAACTTGCATTTTATTGTTATTTTAAATATAAAAATTTTGGTGACCTTCGGGGAAGTATTGGTTATCAGATGCAAGCTCTTGAAGTGATGATTGACGCTATGTGATTTATTTCACTAGTTTCAATCTCACTTCTTCGCTCCTGTGTGATTTATTTCACTAGTTTCAATCTCACTTCTTCGCTCCTGTGAGCATCACCCGATGCAATAAGTGCTAAGTAGACTATTCAAAAATCATGAGAAATTAGTCAGTTACAACTACCTCTTATGAAAATAATTATAGATGAATGACTTACTTAATGCAATTGAGTCCCAAAAATAATATCTAATATAATGCACTGCAAAAACCTCCAATAATTAAATAAAATTCAACTTCAAACCATCTATATTAAACTTACGTTTTATTATTATTTTAAACATAAAATTCATATGTCAAACCACCCCTGCATGGATGGTCAAATTATTTTGTGGGTTGAATTATAATTGCAAGGCCGTGGGGTTGTGACATATCACCTATTCACTGAAGTGGGGCCTTCGAGGGGCTCGAATCAAGCCCAATCTTTGTACCGTAACGAATATTCTTATCCTATATTGGTTTTTTGGTTTTATGAATTTAAGTGGACTCTTGAGGTTATTTTTAATGTGGATATATGAATTTTTAAAAATATTCGGCTTTAATCTTATATATATGAAATTAAAAATTACTTTCCGTTGCAATTTATTTGATAGTAAGTGATATTGGTTTTGTTAAGGATTGAATAAGAAAATCGTGAGAGTTAGAAATAATGATAATCAATGAAGTTGGGAATTTGAATTTGATATGATTGTTGAATAATTATGATGGGTAACTACATGGAGGTTGCATCTCTTTTCTCCTATAATTATGTGGAGGTTTTACTTTTGAGTACCTTTCAATTCATTAAAAAGGAAAAGGAAGCATTCAACTTTGGAAGATATGGCATTAGTGGGATGAGTGAAAGATTTGAAGTTGCTGGGAGTAAACATAGAGTTTGTTGCTTGTTGCATTGAGGTTGCTGCACTTTGACAGACCGATCGCTAGTCACTTCATTCGGTTTATTCCTTGCTTGGCCCTCGACTCTTAGTCAGTTGTCCCAATCCCCTTTACCTCTTGTCTAGGTCCTACTAATACCTAGCTCCAACCATATACTAACCCACCGGGTATGAAAACATGCATGAGTAAGCCACTTCGTCTATAGATCAGATCATGAGTACGTCATTGAATAAATGGAGCTTGGATAAGGGGGAGGTTTTACACACGCATGGAGAATATATCAAAAGAATAGGTTTGGTTTTGCACATGCATAGAGCGCATAGAGAGAGAAGATCCCGTTGCAGCTTATCACTCCAACTTCGTCGCATCTTATATCGATCAATGGAGTATTTCTCATTCATGAAAAGCTACCCTAACCCGGTAAGACGACGTAACTTGTTGAAAGGTAAGAATCTTATTGATGAAATGAAATCTCTTTTATCCGATCGATGGAGATTTGTCATTCATTTTATGGATTGGTGGAGATTACATATATCCACTTAGACCTTTTGTGATGAATTGAGCTATGGATGAAATAGATTGAACAGACTTGACTAGCTAGAATGGGGTTTTTCACGCTAGTTTGTGTGTTCGATGTACTCTCCCTATAGACCCCGGTCACCAGCGGTTTTGTCGGCCGTGTTTTTCTCATTGGGAAAAACATCGATCGATCAGACAAAGATTTCACAAAAAGACACACAGGGAGAGATCGATTTACTGAGCCTGAACACGCGAACGGAACACATTGAGCCCAGTCAAACCCAATCACGGAAGCTATTGACCGAGCGAACAAACACACACAATGAAAGACAGTCAAGCCAATCACGTCACGAGAAGCCATTGATAGATAAGGGGGAGTAGTCGGCACTTTATGTTCACGTGGGTTTGAAATGGTGCTACCCCGTACACCCATGTATGGGGAGAGAGGTTAGACAAATAGTTATATTATTTACTGACTGAGATTTCCGTTAGCATTTGTAAGTCTAAAGGATTGCTACGTTAGGTCTTTATGTCCCCCGGTAATGAAACTACCTACCGAGTGGACCAACAACGGAGCTAACCTTGATGCTCCTATTTATGCTCTCCGAAGTGATTTATGCCCACGCTAATTCACGAGATAGATACATATCTGACTAGATCTGACTATAACAGCTAATGTGTACTATGCATTGTGGATCCCGTAGTGTACTGGGATATATCCTAATGCTACAATCACCTAATGGAACCGGATGTATGTTAACTACATGAAAGATGAAAGCTTGGAAAACCAATTCACTTGAAGTACTTCAAAAGATGAAAGCTAGGACTGATTTGCTCACATATAGCGTGAAAACACCTAGCTTAGACAACCCGATTGCTTGACTGAGAGGTGGCTATTACTAGTTGTTCCTTTTGCGCTTAATTGATCAATCCATAAATCGAGAGTAGTAGTTTATTAGTTTGGGTGAGACCCTGAGAGTCAGGGTAGCCGCTGCAAAGAGGGAGAGAGAATAAGCCCTTTAGGTATTACAGGTAGGACAACAGGGTATGATAGCTGGAGAGTAAAGTGAGTAGGTATAATAGCCCTCAAAATTGAGTAGGAGAGAAACTGACTACAAGATAAGTTGGTTAAGGTATCAAAGAAGCAAGACCAGCTTAGGAGGGAGCTTGATGCTATCAGGGCACATGAGTAAGAGGTGATAGATTAGTTAATGGCTGATGCCAGTGTAGGGGTAGGCTCTCACATCAATATAGACATTAGTACAGGTTCACAAGGGCTACCTTTCACACCGGTAGAGATCCCTATAGCTCAGGCAAGTGTTGAGATATAGGTGGAGGCACCCGTATTGATAGATGTCGAGGTACAGGTAGATATGAAAAAAAGAAACAACCTTCACTTTATAGACAGATTATAGGTTCTTGAACCTATAGGAACTAGAGTGGAGTTCATCACAGATGGTGAACCTAGGGTGACAGATGTGACTCCTTAGGAGGTCCTACCACACTATGGGATAGATCCGAGGATGCGTAAGCAGGCTCGACTGTAAGGAGAGGATGTGTAAGCAGGCTCGCCAACGCTAGTTACTTATTTGAGAGGGGCACCCAATAAGTAAATTGAACTTTAGGGGTGGCCTTAGCTATTAGAGATATAGAGCTAGCTACTTTTTGGATAGATAGGATGCAGATGTCCACCATGGTATAGGGTATGTCAGGATATCAATCTTAAGGGAGTAGGTCTCGACTCTTTGAGTTAGCTCACCAGGGAGAGGGGTCCAAATTATTACCTTCCATTTCGAGAGCTAGAAGCAGCAGGTCCTCACTTGCCTCTCCAGAGGCAAGGGGCAGCACCTAAGCGAGCAGGAGCACTGGTTCACATTCTTTTCTTTCGAGTGCCTACGCCTGGTGTTTCATACCCAACAATACTAGTAGCAGAGGGAGCATCCGAGTAAGCATCTAAGCAAACAGCACCCGTAGCAGAACTATATCTATATCCAGTGGGAGAGGAGCAAGCACCGGGGACAAGGATGGCAGCAATAGCATAGGGAGCAAGGACAGTAGTTGGTTCAGCAGTCGGTACAGCACCAAAAGCATCAGTAGATTCAGAAGTCGGTTCATATCCACCAGCAGCATCTCCAGTAGCATAAGAACCAGTTGGATAGCCACTAGCATCTTTCCTAGCATCCCAGCTTGTTCCAGCTTACTTTCCACTAGCATCAGCTTACTTTCTACTAGCATCTACTCTTCCTATCCCAGTTCCTGCTTCCCTTCGTCCAGTTAATGGCTGGATCTTCAATATCAATGAAAGGAAGGCGGGAAGGAGGCGGTTTGTACCAAACCTTGTTGACTCGGTTCAGAAACTGGAGGCCAGGGTGGGAATCAGATACGGGCCACCCACTACCCACGCCCACCACCCAATAGTATTTTCAATCAATATTGGATTGAATTCCCGACCAACCAAAATCTTAGAGGAAAAGGAATAGCAGGAGGAGCCCACAAGAAATTCCCCGAAATAGAGATGAAATGCGCAACGAGCTTTACTAGTTACCCACGGGGGAAGGCACTTCGACAATGAACTTTTAGCATACATCTGTCTTTCTTTCTTGTTCGCTGGGAGAAACGCTGTCGGGCTTGCACATCAATAGGGTGGATCGGCCATATCTGTCACAAACGAAAGGAACACCATCCTTACCCATGCCAGCTCAGAAGGAATAACAACATGGCCGCGCCAAACCCCTATTGTCTCATTCTAGCCATCCATTCTGGGCTATGGGATCGCTGCTCCCACTAAAACGAGTAAGATCCTTGCCCTAGGAAGCGCAAGCCCCTCCGTCCTTGTCCTTCCTATTTCTTCCATTAAAAAGGAAAAGGAAGGCGAGTAGTAATATTTATTAAAATATTTTATAAATTTATAATATAACCTCAAGTATTTTATTTTTTAAATTCATAGTATTTATTAGTGCATAACTATATATATTATTAGTTATTCGTTATTTTTATATATAATATAAATTTATAACATAAATAAGTATTATTATTTTTTAAACTTAGTTAATATTATTAGTGCATAACTATATATATTATTAATTATGCGTATATTTTATATATAAATCTCAAGTTTATGTTAGTGAATTAACGGTAAAAAACAATTTATATGTAAGAATTTGTTTTACAAATAAGAGTGATAGTTTATAACATTATAGTTTCTGTTTCTTTTGATAGTTATCGATATGATGGAGCAATTAAAGTAATGCGGGGTTTATGTTTTGTTAATATTTGAGAATATTTTGTCAATACAATTTGTCGGTATTTTGCTGTGGTTATAGTTTCATTAAAAACTAGTAGTTTCATATAGCGGTTAATTAATAACATTTGTTTTTAATATATTAATATCATAATTTAAATATTATTGTTTAAATATAGTCTTTACTTGAAATTATGTCTTTACATTGCTCTCTATTTAAGCCTTTGCCATGGTCTGGCTCTTCATCTGGTTATGATCACGAAGCACACTTGTTGGTTCAAAACGTATTGGCCGAAAATTTCTCTTATATAGTTTCCAACAAAAAAAACTTTACTTAATTACATTTTTTAAAAAATAATTATAAAATGCGAAAATGCAAAAGAATCCCAATAAAAACTTCATGTATATATCTGCACTCGACATAATAGTTATAAACTATAATTACCAACATGGCCACACTAAAAACACGACTTCACATGTTCTGTCTCCTTCCCTGAGACTTATTTACATTATTTACATTGCTGGGGAGATTCCCATGGCGATGTGGCCTCCGCAAAAGCTTACCATGTGGAAAATGACAATTTGGAGAGTTTGCCTCCTATGATTAAAAAGTTTAATGGATGCCAGAGTGTTTTCTTGCAAGGGAAATTCACGGTGATTAGTGGAGGATGGACGCTGACATTGGGTTAATGCAAAATGAGTGAAAACCATTTTTTATCCAAATTTTGGCACTTGGAACAGACTCGAAGGCTTTTGCAGTTCAACAAAATATCTCAGGGCATCTATTTTTGTTGTTTTCTCTAGACCTGTATGTATTAGGTTGTTTTCTCTAGACTTGTATGTGTTCTATAAACATACAATGAAGTACAATAGTGATAGATTAGAATAGTAACCACTTGCAGTTTTAATGCATGTATTTTGAGTGAGAATTAGGTGTTGTATTGCAATTAGATTGCAGAAATGGTTTTGATAATGTTTTTCTAGAGCCTACTTTTATTGTGTGAAGGAAGCTAGCTGCACACTTCGTATCTATATCAAAGTAGTATTATTAGTTTTATATGAGAAACCTAGATGACCCATGGTATTGATAAACAATGGTATTTATCATGGATATTATTAACAATAAGTTAATAATATCCATGGTAAATATTCATGATTAGAAATATTGTTATATTGTAAATATTAAATTTTTATCTACTTATTAATTAAATTTAAAAATGGTTATGGAATCATTATTTCAATTTATATGGTAAAATGGATGTTAAGTTATAAATACTATTTATATGTTATAAATTTTAATGCGACATGTATATTATATTTTCTTTTATCTAAAAAATGTTTGTAATTTTATTAATAAAAGAAATTCTCCCCACATATATTTATTATTATTATTAGAGATCCAACATTTAATTAGTAATTAACTAATTATTACAAATATATTGATTATAATTGAGCTCACATTTCAAATCCTTATTTACATTACATTTACACATGTGCTTTATACTGAGATGTAGAACCTAAACGCAATAATTATTTGTTTTATAAATTGGTAATAAAGATCTCAAACATTAAGCCGCATCTTAATTAAAAATGAGTTTTTTGGTGTGGGAACATTATAAATTTGAAATACACAAATTTAATTTTTTTAGTATACAAATAAACTTGTAGTTAATTATATTTTTTATAAAATTCTAATTGTTTTTTAGGGAGTAAGAACCCCAAAACTAAATTTTCTGACAAATATTTATTAGAAAATCATTTTTAACACTGAAAAAGAAATCTAAATTATCTTAGACTCATACCAATATTTATGAAAATCCAATTTTGAATTAAAAAATAATATTTATTTATTAATTTATTTAATATAAATGGGAATTAAAATTTTTATTAAATATACCATTATTTTATTAAAATGTCATTGTGAAAATGTTAATTATTATTATTATGCGAGTGCGTAGAGTTTTAACATGAGTGTGTAAATGTTAAATCATAGAATAAAATTTATAAGCAAATTATTCAACTCTAAAATTAACCTAAGTTTGTCATATCCTGGCTTGAGTTAAGCCGAAACCCTCATGCAACCGTCAGACTAGATTATAACCATACAAATCCTTGCCGGGCAACTTTGTTGTTCCTGGAAAAACAATAGAGAAAAATTTCAGTTGAAAGAAGAACCTGAAACTGAGCGTTAAGACTGGAGATGAGTGTAGGAGCGGTTACCAAGATAGTAACTGCACGGACTAGCCATAACGTGATCAGCGTTGAGGCCCTTTCCATATATATAAAGAAACAAATTGGAAAAAATATAGTAATAACCCTGCAACCTTGTGATACCTTTCAATCCCTCGAATCTATTTATTTTACTTTCAAATTTATCCAGCAGAATTTATGAAGCACTAAATTCTGCACTGAGAAAGATTAAATTTATGGAAGTGGAATTTTTTTTTTTCATATTTTACACCTAACCTCAAAAGAGTTTTACAATAAAAAATTCTTAGCCGCTTATGGAAAAAAGACATATAAACATAAACTATTAATTTTTTGGAGATTTATAGTATTAAGGAAACCTGATATTGATCCATAGTACTTAACAAAAAATATTTATTGGGTTAAAAATTACTATAATAAAGTGAGAATAAATCCTCTAATTAAATTTATGATTTTTTTAATCTCAATTGATTTGTTAATTTATTTTAATTTTGAAAAATCGTTTAATAATTTTGCGATCTTCTAAATATTATATATATATAATTGTTATTTATTATATTATGTTATGATTATTAAAAATATTATTTAGATAAGTATACTTATTTCAACGAGGTGGATGTAAGTTTGCAATTTTTTTTGTTCAAGTCAACGGAGAAGATTAAATGTTAAAAGAATATGCTTCACGGTGATTTCAACCCCCTCTTCTTGTGCATCAATGCAAATTTAATAATATTGTTTTTTGAAATTGAAACCACAATGGTGTTGTCTCTTCCTTTCCATGTGTTTCTCATTGTGATTTACTTCCAAGAAACCATATGTTCTTAGAGAAGTCACTTCAACATAAGTCCGAACCATCAATGTTTTTCAATACCAATCGAGACTTTGATTATCTACATCTATCGATGCAACACGTGGTTAGAAAAAAGAAACCTTTTCAAAGTATTTGGGAAAGGTGACAAACGATTTTCCACTGAGAATTTATTTATTTTTATTTTTTATTTATTAAGGTTGTAGCAACACTAAAGAAGTGTAAAAGACATTAGGCTTTAAAAATCATTGGTGCTTTGGTTTTTGTGCCTAGCATTAAAGTTTAAATCATTGGGCGTTATTTTTCTTATGTCTCCGTATCTGTAAACTTAATGTGCATTCTTTTCTCTTTATTTTTTTGCAGATTTCCTATAAATTGCTATAGATGCTGCATAATTAATAATAAAGTGTTGTAGCATCTTTGTTTCAGTTATAGTTCTATTAACCCATACAATGTTATTAATTTCTTTCAGGAGCAAATTCAAGCAGTGCACAAAACAAGGAGTCCAAAAAATTGTTGGATATTCATCTGTAACAATTTGAACCACGTTTTCTCTTCCAACCTCCTCT